>JAGFBZ010002087.1:0-77262 GCA_018398805.1 Hirundichthys speculiger
CAGCCCGCGCTTGTGTCCCCGACGACGTACTCCCCTCGCCGGCGGACCCGCACATCGTGGCCAACGTCCGTCAATTAACTTGCAAGTCCAGGAAACCAAACTCCAACACTCGCGTGTAGTCACTCTGACCTGTCATGTAATGCGTAAAAAGGGTTCCTACGACGGAGTGTTTTTCTCATAGAACTCTGTTTATTAACTCGCGTCAAACTACCAGCCTCTTCCTGTTCAACACGTCATCAGGTGGACGATACCAACAGGCTGTAGGGGTGTTTAATACCAATCACATACACTGGTGTCTACGCATGGATCACACATTACAGTTAAACTATAGTGTGTAGGGGCTAATAGGTTAGTCTAAAACTATAGTGTGTAGGGGCTTAGTCTAAACTATAGTGTAGCGGCTAATAGTTATAGCTACAGTTTAGTCTAAAGTCTATAGTGTGTAGGGGCTAATAGTTATACCTTTAGTCTAAACTATAGTGTGTAGCGGTCTAATAGTTATAGCTACAGTTAGTCTAAACTATAGTGTGTAGGGGCTAATAGTTATAGCTACAGTTAGTCTAAACTATAGTGTGTAGGGGCTAATAGTACGTTAGGTGTTGTAGGGGCTAATAGTTATAGCTACAGTTAGTCTAAACTATAGTGTGTAGGGGCTAATAGTTATAGCTACAGTTAGTCTAAACTATAGTGTGTAGGGGCTAATAGTTATAGCTACAGTTAGTCTAAACTATAGTGTGTAGGGCCTAATAGTTTATAGCTACAGTTAGTCTAAACTATAGTGTGTAGGGGCTAATAGTTATAGCTACAGTTAGTCTAAACTATAGTGTGTAGGGGCTAATAGTTTATAGCTACAGTTAGTCTAAACTATAGTGTGTAGGGGGCTAATAGTTATAGCTAAGTAGTCTACAGTAAAAACTATAGTGTAGTAGCTACTAGCTAAACTATAGTGTGTAGGGGCTAATAGTTATAGCTACAGTTAGTCTAAACTATAGTGTGTAGGGGCTAATAGTTATAGCTACAGTTAGTCTAAACTATAGTGTGTAGGGGCTAATAGTTATAGCTACAGTTAGTCTAAACTATAGTGTGTAGGGGCTAATAGTTATAGCTACAGTTAGTCTAAACTATAGTGTGTAGGGCTAATAGTTATAGCTACAGTTAGTCTAAACTATAGTGTGTAGGGGCTAATAGTTATAGCTACAGTTAGTCTAAACTATAGTGTGTAGGGGCTAATAGTTATAGCTACAGTTAGTCTAAACTATAGTGTGTAGGGGCTAATAGTTATAGCTACAGTTAGTCTAAACTATAGTGTGTAGGGGCTAATAGTTATAGCTACAGTTAGTCTAAACTATAGTGTGTGTAGGGGCTAATAGTTATAGCTACAGTTAGTCTAAACTATAGTGGTGTAGGGGCTAATAGTTATAGCTACAGTTGTCTAAACTATAGTGTAGGGGCTAATAGTATAGCTACAGTTAGTCTAAACTATAGTGTGTAGGTTAGTTAGTCTAAACTAGTGTAGGGCTAATAGTTATCTACAGTTAGTCTAAACTATAGTGTGTAGGGGCTAATAGTTACTAGTTAGTGTAATAGTTATAGCTACAGTTAGTCTAAACTATAGTGTGTAGCGGCTAATAGTTATAGCTACAGTTAGTCTAATCTATAGTGTGTAGGGGCTAATAGTTATAGCTATAGTTGTAGTAGCTCAGACTAGAGTAGCTCGTCTTAATCACAGGTTCGTCATAGTTATGCTGCTATAGGCCTACGCTGCAGGGGGACGCCAACATGATCTGCTGAGTGGTGTCTCCACTGCTTTTCTCCTTTTCTTCCCTTTCTTCTTCCCTTCCTCCTCCTCCAGCTCATTAATAATTATTT
The DNA here is from genome assembly GCA_018398805.1 of Hirundichthys speculiger. NCBI lineage: Eukaryota > Metazoa > Chordata > Actinopteri > Beloniformes > Exocoetidae > Hirundichthys > Hirundichthys speculiger. The sequence goes on from JAGFBZ010002087.1 coordinate 1,870, forward strand.
GGGAGCACCTTGTTACTGTAACTGTGCTCCATATTCTTTACTTTCCTGTGGTTTGTTGTGCTGTTTTTTATGGAGCCCCGTTTGGGTCATAATTCAATTAACAAATTAGTCTATTATTATGATATACAGGTGTTTATTATTATGAAATACGTATCCATTATTATGAAATATTTCTCATTATTATGAAATATTTCCCATTATTATGAAAAAAATGTAATTATTATGAAATATATTTTTATTATTATTTAATCTTAGTTTAATGCATAATAGTTTATTTCAGAATGTCTTTTTTATCTAAGGATGAGTTTTTACATAATGGCTTCATTTTTCATAAGAATGAGCCTTTACGTAATGACATTTTACCACTGTTCGGGACCAGTGGTTGACCTGCACGCTCATTGGCTGATCCTTCTCCATGCAGTTGGTGGGGGACTCGCAACGAGCCTGTTGGCTACCTCTCGGAGTAAGTCAGAAAAGGATCTTTCTCCTGTCGCCATGCCGTCAAAATCAAGTTGACATCGACTAAGAAACGTAGCGCGAAATGTAGGGAAAACTTGATTTTGAGAAAGATCCTTTTCTGACTTACTCCGAGAGGTAGCCAACAGGCTCGATGCAAGTCCCCCACCAACTGCATGGAGAAGGATCAGCCAATGAGCGTGCTGGTCAACCACTGGTCCCACCCAGTGGCAAAATGTCATTATTATGTAAAAGCTCATTCTTATGAAAAAGGAAGCCATTATGTAAAAGCTCATTCTTAGAAAAACAAGACATTCTGAAATAAACTATTTTGCATTAAACTAAGATTGAATAATAATAAAAATATATTTCATAATAATGAAATTTTTTTCATAATAATGGGAAATATTTCATAATAATACACATATATTTCATAATAATGAGAAATATTTCATAATCATAAACATGTATTTCATAATAATGGGAAACATTTCATAATAATGGATACGTATTTCATAATAATAAACGCCTGTATTCAGGCCCGGACTGGCCATTGGGAGAACCGGGAGGTTTCCCGAAGCGCCGGCCTGTGATTGGCCTGCTGGCCTGCGTCTCTCTCTCTCTCTCTCTTTTTTTTTAAGTCTGCCGGTCAGCCGGCGCCGCGGCTATCTGACTTTTTTTTTTTCTAAGTCAGAGAGGCAGGCCTGGCCAATCAGAGGCCACTCAGGCCAGTAGCATGTGAGGAGGACAAGGCGATTGGTTTGTCTTGATTAACACCCGCCCCAACAGTCCGTGTCAACCACACAGACAGCTGCGAAGGAAGGGGGGTGTGTGACACTGATGCTGCAGTCGCGCTGTGTGCGTAGCAGAGAGGAAGAGTCGAGGCTTCGACTAAACCATGGACCCCCCAACCCGGGAAATAAAAAATGAAAAGGCAGTGCCGAGAGGGGGAGAGACAGAAAAAAAGAAAGGCGCTGGAGGAGGATGGAAAACAAGGCAAAAGGGAAAAGGGAGAAAAAAAAAAAAAAAAAAATAAAAAAAAAAAAAGAAAAAAAAGAAAAAAAATAAAAAAAAATAAAAAGAATAAAAAAAAAAAAGAAAAAGTAAAAAAAACAAAAAAAAAAAAAAAAAAAAAAAAAAACCAAAAAAAAAAAAAAAAACAAAAAAAAAACCTAAAAAAAAAAAAAAAAAAAAAAAAAAACTTAACAAAAAAAGACAAAACACAAAACAAAACACAAAAAAAAAAAAACCCCCCAAAAAAACACCCCCCAAACAAAGTTTCCCCCCCACCCCCCCCCCCCCCCCCCCCCCCCCCCCCCCCCCCCAGCCAAGATACCTCTGCAAGTAAGTTATGTAAAAAACAACAACAACAAAAAACACTGGTTCTTGAGGTCCAGGGACCTGGGTCCTTGAGGCTGTACCTTTTACACAGTAGACTATAGGCCCTGGCCATGAAATTAAACAAGCCACTTTTTATTTACTGTTATCATTCCATTATTATGTATATGAATACAAGGGCACAATAAGTGAGACAGACATAGGCTACACTATCTTACTATATGAACTATAGTGTATGGAAAAACACTGTAAGCATATGTTTGCTATTCAAAGGTGCTGATGGTGATGACATAAGTCCTGCTGGTACTTCAGGAGAAGCCAGTGCAGAGCAGTTGGCAGAAGGTCCAGAATCATTTCTAGAGCAACAACATGCAAGTTGCAGATATAACACCAACAGGCACTGCCATTTGACATAAATGGCTCTCATTTCTATTAAGTACTAGTGCTGTTGAATTTTGCTGTCTGTTGCTGACTTGCTGTTATGTATCCCAGCCCTATATTAGAATATGAGTCAATATTATGTGATTGCTTATTAGGAACTATACTCTCGGACTGTATTATACATTGGGTCTATCAGTGCGCGCATGTTCTGTGAACATGTATTCAAAGGCTGTCCCCTCATAGCTGATTAATTGTTTGATTTGGACTTTGTTGTCTTTGTTTATTAGGTTATATTGTAGGCTACACATAAAAATTATGCCAAAGAGGCAGTTGACATTCCACATGATATGATGTTTAAGTAACCTTGGGCACTGCGTTAACCTTTATTCTCTTCTAGTGAGTGTGTTAGTGGATTTTGCTGAGGATTGTTGTGTTACTGTATTTTACCAGCCCGGCCCCAAACACAAAAGTTACTGTATATTCCTAACTTAGTTTGTACATAGGTCCAATATTTGAACTTCTATTTGGAATGCAGTGTGTGTGTGTGTGTGTGTTCGTGTACATGCGTGCCAATGCATGTAGGTGTGGGCGTGAACGTGTGGGCAAGGCCAGGGTGGCCTGGTTACATGACTGACTCCTGGCCTGAAAAAGTCTCCCAGTCCGGCCCTGCCTGTATTTCATAATAATAGACTCATTTATTCATGGAATTATGACCCAAACGGGGCTCCATAGTTTTTGCCCCCCTTTTCTTTCTGTGTATTTGCAGGCCACAGTTTCCTAGGTTTCATGCTGACTTGCAGTTCCATCCTCTGTCCATCCCAGGGTTCTCCTCCACTTGTGTTTGGGTGCCGACTGGCGTGGTGATCGGCGACCTGGTCCTCTGGCCATCTCATCCCAGTGCTGCTGCCTCCATCTGTTTATGTTTATGTTTATATGGTCGTTATGTTAAGTCATCTGTGTGCTCTCCTCTCTCTGTCCTCCATCCTCTCTATCCTCCGTCCTCTCTCTGTCCTCCGTCCTCTCTCTCTCTCTGTCCTCCATCCTCTCTCTGTCCTCCGTCTTCTCTCTGTCCTCCGTCCTCTCTCTGTCCTCCATCCTCTCTCTGTCATCCGTCCTCTCTCTGTCCTCCGTCCTCTCTCTGTCCTGTCTCCCCTCTTTTCTTTCTCTACCCGGCTGGTCTTCATCAGGAAGGTCCCTCCATATGATCCAGGTCCTGGTCCAGGTTTCTTCCTCTTAAAGTGGAGTTTTTTCTTGCCTCTGTTTGGCTTAAAGGTTTTTTTCTCCCTCTGTGGGAGTTTTTTACCTGCCAGTATCATTGATTGGATCTTATATTATAATTTTAGTTAATGATATTTGCTCGGGGGTCATGCTCTATGCGCTATACAAATAAAATTGAATTGAATTGAATAGATAGATCGATAGATAGATAGATAGATAGATAGAAAGATAGATAGATAGATAGATAGATAGATAGATAGATAGATAGATAGATAGATAGATAGATAGATAGATAGATAGATAGATAGATAGATAGATGGGGAATACAGCAGATCTGAAAAACAACACACATCAAGATTTATGGCTTAAAGGGAACCGTGTGGTTTTCTGGAGTAAAATGTTACCTGCTGCACAGATTCAAGATAAAACAGGTCCTGAAATGTGAAAGAAATATTGCTGAGGTCTCTCAAAGTGAAAACACACCCATGCACGCACACACACACACACACACACACTTCCACAGACAGGTTGCATAGCTGGACGCAGGCCAAGCGCTCCAGGGCAACCACTGAACAGACATCCACTCCACTGCTTTCTTTTCTTTTTTATTATTAAGTTAGCTTCATGAATGAAGAAACACAGCTGCACTCAATTAAATGTGTCGTCATTGTCCTGCTACTGCGCGTAAATATTACAAGACCCTTGTGTTTCCTGAGCAGCGAGCTCTCCTCTGTTAGACCTCTGCAGGAGGTCCTGCTGCTTCATTATTCAGGCTGGTCTCTACTTAATCTGTCAATCACTGGAGGAGGATTGATCACCATGACTACTGCAGTAAACAGCTCTCAGCTCTGCAGGGAAACTCCCCTGCGTGTTTGGTAATGTGTCAATTTCAGGGCAGGTTGCTGTTTGAGATTTCTCACTTTCTGCTGGATAACTTTTGAATCTACGGACACTTCTGTGTTTTTTTTTTTTTCTTCCTCCAGACACCAGGAGATCCAGAGCATCTGGTGATGTCTTCAGACAAAATGTTCTTTGAAAACGCTCACCTGCAGCAGCCCCGTCTCCACCACCAGATCTACCTGCGCAGTCGACCCTACCGGGGGGAGCTGCCCACGGTGGCAGGTAAAGCTTCATCACCTGTCCTTCACCTGAACCCTGATGGCCTGGAAACAGAAACAGATGACCGCTGGTTTACGGCCGAGCCGCTCTCACAGTCATTAAATCACCCCAGAAGTGACAAAGTTGTGCTTTTAAAGGAGATTGTTTGCAGCCAAGTGCAGGAGGTTTAAGATTTTAATTATATTTTATATGAGGGAAAAAAGCAACTGCCCTCTAGGCTGTAAGTGACATAAATGAAGCAGTTAATTAAAAAAAAAGAATATACTCTGCGGCAAAATTACAATTAAAATAAATGTTAAAACGTCATGTTTAAGATCTATTTTTAATTTTGGATGCAAAGACAGAAAAAAAGAAAAGTAAGTAGGGCTGGGCAATGATTAAAATTTTTAATCCCGATTAATCACATGATTTTCCTGATTAATCACGATTAATCGCATTGTATATGGAAAATCAAATAATGAATTCAAAAGTAGTGTAAAGGTCACTTTTATTTAAATGTTCTGCTGCCATATGAACTAAAGTGCCATAACATTTGTTGTTCAAACACTTTTAACATCAGCACTTGTCAGTAACACATATTTAGTGTAAATCTCATCTTAAAAAATGTAAAATAAAGTAAAGCTTATTGCCACTGCCAGGGCATTAATGTCATCCTGTTTTTATGAAAATAAAAAAAGTCTACAAACAAAATCTTAACAATCTAGAGGCCACAATCAGAACATTAAAACAGGTAATTTCTGAGGTAACAGCAGAAACTTTTAACGGGGAGTTCAACTTGGCAGTTGTTACAAATAACCTTGTTTCTGTTGAATCCTCCGTCTGGGAGAACTTTAAAATGAAAATGTCCATGTTAAAGTTCAGTAACTTTATCAATCCGTAATTATCTGTGTATCGTTTGTTTTCTTCCATTTTCAATTGTCAATCAAAAAATTTTAAAAGTTAAAAAGTGACTTTTTATTTTTTCTGTTTTTTAATCTAACACAAAAAAACAAACAAAAAAAAGCCTGTTTTTTTTTTTATTTCAATTTTAGCAATCAGGCCACGGGACTGAATTTGATTTTAATATTTTATTGTTTGGTTTATGTGACCCAGAAATGGCTTTGTTTTATAATCAAGGAACAGACTTTCTGTTGTCATTACACATCTGTGCCACTAGATGGAGCCGCACTGCAGTAACCAGCTAGAGAACAGCAGGACAGTGAACACATGGAGCAGATCTGATGGAACATGGAGAAATGACACAATCGTCTTGAACAAAGGGGTTTAAAAGGTTTTTTCCAGACAGAATTGTTAATATTGCTACCTGAGTTGCTACCTGAACTGTAAAGTTCACTGATTTTTACCGTTCTCCATGTCTGTTCTAGCTTTTCTGCATGTTTACCTGCCAATTATTTTCCGGTTCTGCAGCAGCCAGTAACAGACTTTAAAAAAAAAAAGCATGTGCGCAATATGCGTTAACGCGTGATAAAATAAATGTCGGTGTTAATAAATTAATGCGTTAACACGATAATAATGCGTTAACTTGCCCAGCCCTATCAGTAAGATATGACTCATCAGGTGTTTCTGCTGCTATCAAAGTTAACGAATTAACGGAAACATCTCCCTCTTCAGGGCTTCTCCTGTACCCGGATACACCGACGAGGATGGAGACCACATCCCAGGAGGCTTTCTGCTTCAGACCTGCTCCACATCAGGACAGAGGTGAAGGTCTGCAGGGAGGAAGCTGGTCTGATCAGTCTCCTCCACTTTTCTGGAAGTCCTGTGATAATTTACCACAATTCCCTGTCGCCAAACTCACAAATTCATTCATTCATTTTCTTCTGTGAAAACGCATTAATACGTTAATTTTTTCTACTCCTAATGAACCTGCTGTGACCCTGATAGATTTTTTCAGTCATTGAAGCCTTTTTCACTCATTTAAAGAGCTTCTTTGATCCCACGTTCAGGTTTTCAGTGTTTCCAGCAACACTTGAAATCATCTCAGTCACGAAGCTCATAAATGAGAGAATTCCTCTGTAACAGCTGTAAAACCTGTAACAGGCGCTGCACAGGTGGACTCCAGGTGGTGCTCAGGCTCCGCCCCCTATGACTGTAACAAAAAGTTGACATATTGAGAGTCGCAATTTGTGATTTTTTTTTCAAAACAAAAACATGAAATTTCACAAAAGTTGTGATTTCACAGGAAAAAGTTCAGGATTGTTTTTGTCAAAGCTGCAGTTTTGTAAAACTGGTGATTTGATATAAGAATCATGATTATGAGAAATTTTATGAAAAAAAGTTGTAATGCTGCAAAAGTTGCAATTTCACAACAAAGATTTGGGATTTTAGGACAACGTTGCAATTACACAAAATTAAAAATTTGATCATTCTATAATTTTATGTTAAAAAGTTGCAACATTCTGAAATGTACAATTTTACAAGAAATGTGTGATTTTAGAACAAATTTTAAGTCTAAAAAGCTTTAAAAGGTTAATATTTTACAACAAAATATTGCAATATTAAGCTAAAAAGTCGAGTCTGCAAAAGTTGTGATTTTACAGCAAAATGTTGAGAATTGTTGTCAAAAAGTCAGTTTTGTAAATTTGCTTTTATGAGGGAAAATTGTTATCTGATGTCAAAAATTCTGATTTTTGGGATATTTGAGGTTTTATTACAGAAAAGTGTAGTTTTAAGTTAAAATTAACAATTTGAGATAATTTGACAAAAATTCTCTTTTTGCAACAAAATCATGGATAATTTTTGAGATTTTAATAGAAGAATCCTGAATTTAGGACAGAAATCCACAATTATTCAAAGTTCATAATTTTATGGCAAAATGTCACATATTTACAAAACTTGTGATTTATGGCAAATTATGGTGATATTTTTACAACTAAAACCTCGGTTTGACAACAAAAATATTGTGATCTTGTAAATATTAGCATGTTTCTAAAATATTGCTTATAAGAAAAACCAAGCAACATCAAATTAAAATAATGTGATAAATGTCTGATTGTAGAAATAAGACTAAAACAAGTTGTACTAGATATATTATATTAAATCAGAATGGTCTTTCTTTCAAAGGTGCAAAACAGTGGGTGAAGCAGGCAGGTAGGATGGATGGAAGGATAGATGGATGGATGGATGAAGGAATGGAAGGATGGATGTAGGGGAAGTGTTATTGTAAATAAGTGTCCTTCAACTGCATGTTCCCTTCTCTCTGGACATGAGTTAATATTTTAGGGGTGCACGATAATTATACCTATAACTATCGGGTCGATAACAGGAAATTATGACGTCATTCCAATAAGTCCGATATTATGACGAATAGCCCCGATAACATATATATTTTTTTATTATATATTTTTGTCAACACAGCAGTGCCTCGCTCCCTCTGAGCCTTGAATGACCGGCAGTGAATGTTATGTTCAAGTGACGTCAGCATAATCAAAAAAACAATTTTTCAATTTTGGTAGTTGCTGACTTGAATTGATATTTGCAGTATTTCCCCACATGTTACACAAGAAAATAGAAAAAATTGATAAGGCCGAAAGAACGACTAGCAAACGAGGGAATGAGGCACAGTGCGCTGATAAAAACAAACAAACATGGCGGCGATTAACTTCGTTAAAGTTTCAGAAGAAGTTAGTTCGCTGGTCATTTGTGGCAAATGCTCCAAGCGAGGGAGGGAAAAATAGCACAAGTTTTAATACGTCAAACCTGATCAGCCACCTGAAACATAACCATCGCTTCTATGGAGTTTTGAAATCACGCTAACGTGAGCTAACGTGAGCTAACGTGAGCTAACGTGAGCTAACATGAGCTAACATGAGCTAACGTGAGCTAACATGAGCTAATGTCAGCAAGCCAGGGGCAACCCACCCCTCCCCTCCCCTCCCCTCTCCATCATCTCTCACATCTAAAGCTTCCATGAGATTAAGAAAAAAAAACTACTGAACCTCATTTACTTTAATTAAAGGCATTCATTTGAATGGAACCACAAGCCAAAAATCCTTTAAACGTAATTTCTTTGTTACTATGGAGTGCACTTTTTCAGTTTATTTACACAGACAAGTCGAACTTGTGTCAGTACATTATGACCTGTCCATTATTTTTTATTGTCATTTAGGAATTAATTTTTTCAGTTAGTAATTTTGATGCATGTATTTCCATCAGTTCAAGGAGCCTTTATTTTTTATATCAGTCAGTAATGAACCTTATTTAAGTTAATGTGAGATATCAAATAGGTTTGTTTGATAGCTTTATGAAAATGTTTGAGAGGCTTGACAATAATTTTTATTGGGAAAAAATAAATATCTGTTCATTTAAAGAGTCAAAACTGTTTTTGGTTTTGTTCATAGTATTGATGTAATGATCTTAGGTATATGTGTGTGTTATTGGTTTTAAAAAACAGTCATCGTGCATCCCTACTTATTATTATTAAAAGATGGTTGCATCCATCCTTTTTCCGCCTCAAATGACAGAAGTATAGGACGTTGGTCACGCTGAGATGATGATGATCTTCTCCACTGACCAACACGCTGACGAACAGAAAGAAACAGCTTCTATACAAACTGTAAAATCAGCTTCACACAGATGAACAGGAAAGACTGGATGTGCTCTGGGATATTTAACTGTTTGTGAAGCGAGAGCCTTAAAGAGGTTTGGGTTTCCTTTCAGGAGACTGTACCCCCCAAAGAGCTCAGCAGGAGCCCCTACATTCTCATCCCACGTCCTACAGACAAACAAGAGAAGGAAACAGCAGCAGACAGCAGAGAGAGGACGAGCAAGGAGTCAACCAGGACCACACAGGGACCCCAGCTGGAACCAGAGGTCACCACACGGCAGAGATGAAGTCCCAGTACCAGAAGGACTTCCCTCCTCCGTCTTCCTGCTGCAGGAGGCCAACACCTGCCCTCCCACAGCCCGACAACCTGGGCATCAACCCCGCCTTCAGGTGAAACTACTTCCGTCTGCGGTGTCCCGCGGTTCGACCCGTTTACATGTGTGTGCTCTGTTCCACAGGATCGAGTTCAGCACAGTCCAAAGAGAGGCGTTCCCGGGCTGGCCCATCCCCCCCAACCCCTGGAGACCCTCAACCAAACCCTGGAGACCCACCCCCAACCCCTGGAGATCCACCTCCCACCCCTGGAGATCCACCTCCCACCCCTGAAGACCCACCTCCCACCCCTGAAGACCCACCCCCAACCCCTGGAGACCCTCAAACCAAACCCTGGAGACCGACCCCCAACCCCTGGAGACCCACCTCCTAACCCCTGGAGACCCTCAACCAAACCCTGGAGACCCAACCCCAACCCTGGAGACCCACCCCCAACCCCTGGAGGACCCTCAACCAAACCCTGGAGACCCAACCCCAACCCCTGGAGACCCACCTCCAACCCCTGGAGACCCTCAACCAAACCCTGGAGACCCAACCCCAACCCCTGGAGATCCACCTCCAACCCCTGGAGACCCACCCCCAACCCCTGAAGACCCACCTCCAACCCCTGGAGACCCACCCCCAACCCCTGAAGACCCACCTCCCACCCCTGAAGACCCACCTCCAACCCCTGGAGACCCTCAACCAAACCCTGGAGACCGACCCCCAACCCCTGGAGACCCTCAACCAAACCCTGGAGACCGACCCCCAACCCCTGGAGACCCACCTCTAACCCCTGGAGACCCTCAACCAAACCCTGGAGACCCAACCCCAACCCCTGGAGACCCACCTCAAACCCCTGGAGACCCTCAACCAAACCCTGGAGACCCAACCCCAACCCCTGGAGACCCACCTCCAACCCCTGAAGACCCTCAACCAAACCCTGGAGACCCAACCCCAACCCCTGGAGACCCACCTCCAACCCCTGGAGACCCTCAACCAACCCCTGGAGACCCACCTCCAACCCCTGGAGACCCTCAACCAAACCCTGGAGACCCAACCCCCAACCCCTGGAGATCCACCTCCAACCCCTGGAGACCAACCCCCAACCCCTGGAGACCCACATCCAACCCCTGGAGACCCGCAACCAACCCCTGGAGACCCTCAACCAAACCCTGGAGACCCACCCCCAACCCCTGGAGACTAGGGGTGCTCCGATCGATCGGTGACCTGATCGGATCAGCCGATATGCATATGATCGGGATCGGTCAGAATTGTCATTAAAGCCGATCAAAAGAGCCGATCAAAAACGCTGTATTCTCGTGCGCATACACTGTGTATAGACCGTTTCGGGCCAGCCCCCCGGAAGTACCCCGTCCGCCATTGCGGGGTTGTGCTACAGAGCGACACTCTCACCGGCTCGCAGATTAACCAGTGTTTTTCTCTTTCTATTAATAGATATTTTTATAATGTCGAGTCGGTCGAGTGGGAATACATGTTCCGTCATAAACTGTGCCAACAATGGCGTGAAAATTCAACAATGGAAGAAGAAAGTATGCGAAATACACAAGCCTTTACTGCACGAAGACTGCCTTGTTTGCATCCATACAGTTTGCACCGATTTCCTGGGCGCACCGACAACCAAGAAGTTAGGAAGACGTGGGTGAAAAATATCAACAGAAAGGACTTTGTTCCAAATGAATACAGCCGGGTGAGTTTTCGTTGACATTCAATCTCGTAGTAATCTCATAGTGTCGCTGAGAGTCCCGGACGATTCTGGCCGAAAGAACAGCAGTATGAGGCTACTGTAGCCCTCGGCACTAGCACAAGCCTATAAATCAATGAATGAATTAATGAATGACTTAGGAGAATGATAAAATAAATTAAATATAACATTAACACATAGCCTAATTTACCGCTAGCGTTAACATTACAGTAGCATAATCTTTATGGCTTGTTGACATTAGTTTTATAGCCACAGCGTTGCAGCGTTCCACAGTTTTTAGTGTTTGATTATGGGAATTATGGGAATAGATCATGCTATTTCCATAACCAATCATTAAAAACAGCGATAAACTACCTTCATCTGTAACTGGAGGCCACTGCCTAACATCATCAATCCAAGACATGTCTGCGTTATCAGTAACAGATGCTCCCACGCTGCTGTTGTTTGGGGTTAGTTGGTGGAGCACCGCACACACTCCAGTTATGGCTGGGCCACTAGGGGGCGCATGCCCACAATTTTCAAGTCGAAAAGGTCTAAGACAGCAAGAAACAAAGGGAAATAAATACAATCGGTGATCGGTATCGGATCGGCCGATATTGATTTCAGTGATCGGTGATCGGCCCCAAAAACCCTGATCGGAGCAACCCTACTGGAGACCCACCCCCAACCCCTGGAGATCCACCTCCCACCCCTGGAGACCCACCCCCCACCCCTGGAGACCCTCAACCAAACCCTGGAGACCCACCCCCAACCCCTGGAGACCCTCAACCAAACCCTGGAGACCCAACCCCAACCCCTGGAGACCCTCACCCAGAAAGAGCCAGGCTAACCATCTACACCAACATATAGAACAACTAAAAACAGTCTGACTGTGCTGAGCTGAAGCTCACTGAGGTGGAAGAAGGAGAAGCTGGTAAAATGTTGATCCTTTAACGCCGTTGGTGTCTCTGATTAAAGGATTCAACTCTGAATGAAGCTGCTGAAACGCTGCTGTTTCTTTCTGATTTGTGTCTCAGAGGCCAGGGGACCGATCTTGTGCCAAACCTCCTAAAGCTGCTATTAAGGGATAGCAGGTAGCAGGAGGGGCGTTCCCCCACAAAGAACGTAATCTTCCACCTCCCTAAACCTGTGATATTACCTGCGCCAACCACTATATTATGCACACATTATGCATGGGAGTGGTTAGGGCGTTCCACCTGTTCAACCAATCAGTGCGTCAGTAGTAGAGATGCGCGGATGAACCGCGCACCCGCGGGCGGAGCGGATAATCCGCATATCGGGCGGATGACTCGTCAAAAAATAATACTTTAATTAAATTCGGGCGGGTTGCGGTTGAAGCACTCAAATAATAATAATAAGAAAAAATATTTTACATATTATTAAAAAGGATGGCGGTCGGTTCGGTTTTGAAAATTGGTGAAAAAACGTTCCTGCAAATGGATAGCGGGCGGATAGAGATTTTAAGAAGCGGTTGCGGGTTAAAATATACGTCATCCGCGCATCTCTAGTCAGTAGCCATTGCCTTTAAGAGCAGGTTGCGGTACCTGCAAACTGCTACCTGCAACCCGCGATCGCAAGATACCGAGTTTGTGGAAAGCGCAAGAAACACGCCCGTTGCCGTGTCTCTTGCGCCTGTTCCCTTACTCTACAATGTGAGTAAGGGAGTCTGCATAATGGGTGGCAACTTTAGGGAGCGGAAGATTGCATTAGCAGTTAGCGGAGGTTCCTAAATCAGCAATTTGCAGGTAGTGGGTAGCGGCTAGCGGGAGGTGTAAGATCGGGCCCTAGAAATATACATAAAATATTAAATAAAAGCTATATTTTGATGTCAATTTGCAATGTTTGTAAAGGTCACAACTTTTATCACAGATTAGTGACTTTTTTTTTTTTTTTTACAAAATCATGTTTTCTAGCTTGATATTTAAAAAAAAAAAAAAAACTATTGTAAATTATCAACTTTCAGAAAAATGACAAAATTTTGAATTTGTCATAAAAAAATCAGATTGTGGTCCTGAATCAAAAATTCTGTCATAAAATTGTGACTTTGATAGAATTGGACTTTTTTAATGTAAAAATTATCTTTTTCTCAAAAAATTGTGACATTCACAAAATGGAGACTTTTCATCGTAAAATTTTGTCCAAAAGAAATTGATACATTTTCTTGTAAATTTTAAGATATATGATTTTTTTCTGTAACAAATTCTGCAAGTTCACAACTTCTTGTTCTAAAAACCAAAACTTTGTTTTAAAAAATTTTTTAGTCATAAAATAATGATTTTTTTTTTTTTTTTACAAAGTTTTTGACTCTTTAACTTCGAATAATTTTTCCTTGTAAATTGTGGACTATAAAAGTAATGTAACTTCTTCCATAAAATTAAAACATTTTGCAACATTTTTGGATTTTTTTGGGGGCGGCTGTGGCTCAGGTGGTAGAAAGGGTTGTCCGGTAACCGGAAAGTTGCCGGTTCAATTCCCATGCTCCCCTGGTTACATGTCGAAGTATCCCTGAGCAAGATACTGAACCCCAAGTTGCTCCTGGTGAGCATGTGGCACCCTGCGTGGTAGCCTCGGCCATCAGTGTGTGAACGTATGGGTGAATGTGAGGCCAATTGTAAACCGCTTTGAGGGCACCTTGGTGCTGATAAAGCGGTATATAAGTGCAGTCCATTTACCATAAAATTCCAAGTTTTGGTCCAAAAAAAAAAACCCCAAAACAAACAACAAAAAGTTGTAAAAATCTGACAGAAATTAGCATCGCTTTGTCTTAAATTTTTTTTTTTTTTAAATTGTGGCATTCGCAACAAAAAAAACTTTGTTCTATAATCCCAATCTTTTAATCATAAAATCAGTAAATTCAAATTATTGTGACTTTTTGACCTAAAATTATATACACTGAAGGAAAAAAGAAACGCACCATTTTCATTTTCTCAATTTTTCCAAAAATATTATAGAGTGAAAAATTACAGACTACAATGAGTTTAGTACAATCTTGAGTCAAAATGAAATCACTGTTTTCCTGGTTCCGGTTGATTGATTTTGATCAGCAATAACAATTGTAGTTTTGTATAATCACCTATGTCTGGGTCATGAGTAAAACTCAGAGATGAATTGGACCTGTCCTCAATTGTGCACAACCATTCCCTATAAAAAGACACCAAAATGTATAAAAAGCACATTTGTTCACGATGCCACGACTACAGCAACCAGAGAGAGATCGTGCCATTGGCATGCTTCAAGCTGGAAGGAGCACACGGGCTGTAGCCAGGGTGTTTGGAGTCCATCACTCTACTGTTGTACGCCTTGCTGAGCGTTTCCAGACCACTGGATCCTCCAATGACCGTCCAAGATCTGGTCGACCACGTGTCACAACGGCCGCACAGGACCGAGCGAATCGGCTGTCACATCTCCGTGACAGGTTTCGACCAGCAACAAGAACTGCTGCTGAAACCATTGGGACCCATCAATTATCAGTGTCCTTGAGGCGAATGGTGGTCATGTTAATTACTGACAATCGAATCAAATAACTGTGTTTTTGTTTACTGTGATGCTTTATTGTTTGGTCATGTTATTGCTATTGAAACTGTCACAGGCATTGATTAATTGGGTCTGAATATCAGGGACAGGTATATGGTTGATGTGCACATGTAATATTTCCATTAAAAATAAGTAACCAAAAGAAAATGTGGTAAAAAAGCAGTGGTGCGTTTCTTTTTTCCTTGAGTGTATATTTTTTCATTTTAAATCTAATTTTAAGAATTAAATGTCAACTTTTCGCATAGACGTGGAAAATGTTATAAAATTCAAAATTTTGGTTAAAAGTTATATTCTTATATTAATAACATTTTTAAAATTTGTATCTTTCTTTCATACAATCATGATTTTTTCTTGTACAGGTCATCCATCAAATCAAAGATTAGATCAGCGTCATTGATTCAAAGTGAAAATATACATCAAACAACACGCGTGATCTTCCTCAACATTTCAATTAAAGGAATCCAGAAACACAAATGTGCAAGTTGTTTTTTTTACTTGCTAAAATTTGATACTAATGGAAGCAACATCATGTGACATCATCAGCTCCATTGATCATTGGGGCAGATTGAATCACCATCCAGTTAATCAATATTACACTGTGATCAAACTTGTGATTTACACCCCTACCCTTTAAATCTGCTTTACAGCTCCATTAAATTACGTAACAAAAACTTTAGCTTTTGTTTAAAAACATAATAAAGTGTTTGACAACTGAAAGGTTTCATTTGAAACAGAATATCAACAGAACTCCAGAAGCCTGAACCCAGTCTCAGTTGTGGCTCTGTTCTTCCCAGTCCAACATGTCCAGTCCAGTCACATATAATTCTTCACAGTCCAGCTTGACTGGACCACCAGAACCACCAACAGGGGATGGAGACCACGTGTCCCAGACTTGCTGGAACCAGGTCTTTGTCCCGGTCCAGTCTCATCTCCTGTCCCGGGCCCTCCGGTTGTCCCTCTCTCTGTCCCGGTAGTCTCTCCTGTCCCTGCTGCCCCACTCAGCCTCTCTGTGTCGGTACCGGTTCCGGTTGTCCCGGTTCTGGTTGTTCCGGTTCCAGTTGTCCCTGCCTCTACCCGTGCCCCTGGACCCGTCACCTCCCCACTCCTGAGCCGGACCGGCCCCCAGGTTGATGGGTTTCCGGAACGGCCTGTCCCTGCCGCCGAACCGCAGCTGGCCGGACTCCTTCTTCCCTCCCAGCCCGCCGCCGAGCCGCCTCGGAACCCAGCCCTTCAGGATCCTCTCCTGCTCCAGGTCCACGAACACTTCGTGCTGGTCCACCAGCAGCTTGTTGGCGTCCCGGAGGGCCCGGTTCAGGGACCGCTGCTCCTTGTACTCGACGAACCCGTAGCCTTTGGAGAAGCCGGTCACCACGTCCCGGACCAGCCGGAGCCGCTGGATGTCCCCGAACTTGGAGAAGACCTGGCGGAGCTTGTCCTCGGTGGTCTGCGGGTTCAGGCGGGCCACGAACAGGGTCAGCAGCGGGTCTCCGACCACGCCTTTGTTGGGTCTGTAGCGGGCACACATGGCCCTCCACACGGCCCGGTCATGAGGCTCCACATCGGTTCCGTCGATGCTGCCGGCTTTCAGCGGGTCGTAGTCCGCCGCTACCGGACACCAGTCCGCCATCCGAACCGGAGAAGGAAACCCAGCCTCGTTTGGTCGTAAATTAATGGAAGAACTTAAGGAGCCTTTATTTTATCTGAAATAGTCACCGGTCAGTTGAAGAACATCCGAACCGCCGACGAGCCCATCCACTGATAAAGCTCCAGGTGCTTCAACAAAAACAGTCCGGAAGGAAACGCGCTCTACTCTGTTAGATTATAAATGTTCCTATCTCAACGCAACGCACTTTACCATGTTTGTAATTGAATGTAATTAATAAAAATGTGCGCTTTTTATAGGTGAATGCATTTGCAGAAACAATTTATTTAGGAATAAATCGCGCTTGCGATATCATTTTAGTCTTTATTTAAAATAAAGGTTTGAATTAAGGAAACTAGACTTCATATTTTCTTTTTGAAGATGTTTAACATCTTCAGGAACAGAGAGAAAAAAAATTTAGTTCTCTTGATTCAAACTTTGGAGAGTCACCATAATCTGGAAGAGTCAATACCAGCTCAGCTTTTCCGTATTTGTTTAATTGATCCAATATATTTATGAACAATTCACTTTTGTGATTTCATTTTGGTGTTGTTTAAGTATTCATTTAACCTTAATTTAGTAAAGTTGGATTAGGTTAATTGTAATCCGGGTAAAATGTTCAAATTAACTGCAATGCTGATTTGAGGTCTTATCACAGTCCTACTTTTTCTTATGTGTATTTTTATATAAATAAAATGTGTGGATTTTTAATGTTGCAAAATTTTCTGATCAATATGTTTATGAATAAATTATTGTCTCATTGCAGTGTATTTATAGATGTATTAATTAATTGTTATTTTTATTTATTAACCCTCAATTTAACCTAGTGTGAAGAAATCACAGATCTCATTGTGGGGTATTTATTTTATTACCTTATTCTTTTTTTAATGACCATAAATAGTTAATCACAGTTTCCCTTGTTTTAAAATAAAGATATGTACTTTTCAGTAAAAAGAACAACAAAAAAACAAACATTTGTATTGTTGAGCTTATTCGCAGCACAAACCTGACTGGTCATCTATGAGGGTCAGAAAGAAAACAACTAAAATTACATAATTGTTCATTATGGAAAATCAAGGTAATTGATTTTATTTTTCCTTCTTATTTGTAATTGTATGCTAATAATGAAATGTCCAATTTTTTTAAATGTCCAATGTGTTTTTGAATAAATCACTTTGATCATCTCATGATGGTGTTTTTATTTACTTGTTTTTCAATCAATTAATTTATTTGTTTACATTCTAATTTAACCAGGTGGTCCCTTTGAGATGTAAAATCTTTTTAAATCAAAGACAGCAACAGTCCAAACTGAAATATTAAGACATAAAAAAAAAAAAACGTTTGACAAAAAATGTTTGCAGTCTGCTCACGTGTTTTGCAGTTAAACCGAAACGAGTCAAAACTCACATCCAGGAGCTAAAACTGATGTAATTTTGCACATGGTTGATTATTTTAACAGTGAGTGATCATCAGTGTTTCCTTCTGTTATTTTAAAACCATAAAGACATGTTGTGTTTCATTATAAAACCATCAGAAACAGGTGAGTGTTTATGAGCTCAATAACGTGAATGAACTTTAAATATTCTTTGAGGTATAAAAACTCTTAGTCGAAACGAGTTTATAAAATTATGATTTAATAAAACAATGAAGTCCTTGTGTCCAGCTCCACAATATAACAAAATCACTCGGATGTTTGTCGCTTCACTTCTATTTACAGCTTCTTCTGTTGTTCAGCATCAAACTGCTCCGAGGAGATAACGTTCAGAAAGAAAAAGGGAAACTTCGTTCCACGCCTGGTTTCTGTAAATGTGTGTAACTCGTCCGCGTCTCTACATGTCTTCCACGCTCCACTTATAAGCTGCTTCCTGCAGGGCTTTTTTGTCGGCCAGCCGCGTGTAGCGTTTCTGTTCAAATCCGTTTGACCTGCAGGACAAACGAGACAAAATACGGCGGTTAAAGTCTGCAACCAAACGTCTGATCCGATGCAGCGAAAGTGAAAACGCTGAAAAATGAAGCAGGCGTGCGACTCCAGGAGATGGAAGCCTGAAGAGCAGGACGGCGGCGCGTCGAATGAACGTCCCGTCCGCTGGAGACGCGTCCCAGACCTGGAAAAGAGACACGAGGCGTACCTGTCGACTCCATCCCAGCGGTAACCCGGCAGGATGTTGAACCGGTTTGGAGGAGGTGCCGGGCCTTTGTACCGAGGTTTCTCTGAAAATAAAAGAGGCAGGAAATGAGTCCTTCCAGACCTCAGAGGGCTTTAGCTGCTGAAGTACTTCAGGTGACGGGGTGTTGCAGACCTTGTGTTTTCGTTGAGCGCTCCTTCTTCCTCCTGAGCATCGCGGCCATGGGGTCGCCCTCCCTCTCCTGCTCCCTCAGCATCCGGTCAAGGTCCTCGTCATCGTAGTGGCGCGCCAGCGGCTTCTGGGCTTCGTGCAGCGCGTCCTCCAGTTTCTGCTGGTGCATCTGGCTCTGAGCCAACCTGCAGACACATTTCAACCGCGATCAGCGCGGGGCCGTTCCTCCCGTCTCTGGGAGGCGGATCTGTCCACTCACCCTTTCCCCCACTGAGCGTATTTCTCATCCTTCGCCGCTTTCTCTCCAGCTTTCTTCTTCTGCTCTTCTCTCTCTGAGTCCAGGTCCCTGCGTTTGCCGCTCTTGTCTCTGAACACCGTCTGGGCGTTACGAGACTCATCTGGAGGTAAAAGAGACAAACGGGAGAAGCACAGTCTCTGAGCCTCACTTTATAATTTAACATTGAAGGAATTAATGTGTGAAAATACAAATATACAGATTTTTATTAAAATGTTCTGTTGCCATATGAACTAAACTGCCATAACATTTGTTGCAGTTCCACCCTCTGATCATCCCAGCGTTGTCCTCCACCCGTCTATATAGACGTCATCCCAGCGTTGACCTCCACCTGTCTATATAGACGTCATCCCAGCATTGTCCTCCACCTGTCTATATAGACGTGATCCCGGCGTTGACCTCCACCTGTCTATATGGACGTCATTACCGCGTTGACCTCCACCTGTCTATATGGACGTCATTACCGCGTTGACCTCCACCCGTCTATATAGACGTCATCCCGGAGGCTTCCGGTGCGACGCCATGTAAGGAGGACACAGGTGACAGAGCTTGACACCAGACACCTGCTAATAAGGCTTTTGCTTGACTTCACAACCGCATTTTCACGGTTTTTAAGACTGTCAAAGTCTCTAGGTAACAGATATCACTGTCTAAACCGAGTTTAACGACTCAAAACACCGCTATGCCTGACACACGCGGAACAACTAAGCAAGCTAACGATAGCTCTCAGGCTACCTCAGCCCAGAATACCGCTAAGCCTTCATCTGACCAAGCTATGGCTGACGTTATACAAGCCATGCGTGACATAAAAAACGAATTAATTGCCAAGATCGACCAGAAGGCAGAGGCACAGAGTACGGAACTACGCACTCAAATTAAGGTCCTGCAGCGAGAGTTTAAGAAGGCTAACGAGCTAGCCGAGGCCCGCTGTGCGGCGCTGGAGGGGCGTGTGACTGACCTGGAGATGGCGGCCAGCGAGCAGTCGGACACAACTACCGCATTGGAACAGGAGGTGACTTTGATGAAGAAGGAGATCATAACGCTGAAAGATAGAGTTGAGGATATGGAAGCAAGATCGCGCCGATGCAACATTTGAGTGGTCGGAGTGAGAGAAGGCCGGGAAAGCGGAAAACAGCCTACTCAGTTCATTGCCGGCATGCTGCGAGAGTTACTGAAGCTGGACAAGACGCCGGTTTTGGACCGGGCTCATCGCGCCCTAAGAAGCAAACCAACGCAGGACAGCCAGCCACCAAGGGCCTTCATTGCGAGATGTCATTACTTTCAGGAGAAGGAAGAGATTCTGAGGAGGGCTGCGAAGCTGCGGCAACTTCAAACGAGCGACGGGGACACAATCCGTGTTTTGCCAGACTTCACCCAAGCTGTCACCAGACAACGATCAGCTTTCAACGAGGTGCGCAACTTGTTGCGCTCCTGCAAAGGCATCCGTTTTGGGCTGTGGTACCCCGCGGATCTCAGGATCACTCTGGAAGACGGGACCCGGATGAGCTTCAAAGATCCCGACAAAGCCAAAACGTATGTGCTGGAAAAACTGGTTACTGCGGCCGACTGATGCCACTTGGGTGAGATCGCATCCACTTAATTACATGTAGGCTACTGTATGACGCAAGCAGCACTGAAACTGACATTCTACAGCCAAGACATGTAACATGGAGGTCACTTAATGTCAGCTCTAATACAGTCTCTCTTATAAGATGCTGGATCATTATTGTTTTGTTCAGTCACCCTACTAAAAATAGAGAGGGTGCTATCACGAAGATAACCAGCTGGAATGTCCGTGGTCTTAATAATTTAATAAAACGCAACAAGGTTTTTTCTCATTTGTCAAAACTGAAAAGTGAAATCGTTTTTTTACAGGAGACCCATTTGCTAAATAATGACCAGTCCAGGCTTTGCGGGGGGCAGTTTACCCAGGTGTTTCATTCGGATTTCAATTACAAAAGCCGAGGTGTGGCAATTATGCTCCACAGAAATGTACAGTTTGTCAAATCCCATGTTATAAGTGATAGAAATGGCCGATATATCATTGTTCAAGGAAAGCTGTATGGTATACCAGTGGTGCTTGTCAACATTTACGCCCCGAACTGGGACAATGTTAATTTTTTTCACTGCCCTTTTCACATCACTCCCAGACCTAAATTCGCATAAATTAATACTGGGTGGTGACTTCAACTGTGCCTTAAATATTAAGCTAGATCGCTCCAGACAATCAGGCACACTGAGCAAGTCTGCAGGTTATATAAATTCCTTTTTACAGACATATAAGATATTAGATGCCTGGAGGTTCAAACCCAACATCACATAGCTACTCCTTCTTCTCACCTGCTCACCAGTCCTATTCGAGAATAGATTACTTCTTTCTGGATGAACAGCTGATTCCCCTGCTTAAGTCAATTGAATATGAGATCATGGTCATTTCTGACCATTGCCCGGTGGTAATGGAAATCAGCTTTCCTGACAACATAGCCCCTCAGCGAACATGGCGTTTTAATCCTCGCCTCCTGTCTAATCAAGACTGTGTTAAATACATATCCAATCATATTGATATATTTATGGAAACCAATCAAGACCTGCAGATAAGTAAAGGCTGTCTATGGGAAACATTAAAATCTTATCTAAGGGGAATAATAATATCCTATACGGCCAGTGCCAACAAAAGAAACGCAAAACGCCTTTCAGAAATTGAGACGAGGATCTGTGCTATTGATCAGGAACATTCACCGACACCCTCTGAAAATCTCTACCGGGAAAGAATCTTACTTCAAACTGAGTATGACATTATAATGACTGTGCTGAGGATTTACATCGAAAATCACGTTTAAACTATTATGAATCCGGAGAACACGCTTGCAAGCTCCTAAGTCATCAGCTTAGACAGTCTGCAGCGACAAGTTTCATTACTGAAATTGGATTAGATAACGATGGTAGCACCACAGAACAAAAAAGTATTAATAAACAATTTAGAGAATTCTACAAAACTTTATACAAATCTGAAGCAGGAGACGACGCTCTGATTACAGAATTTTTTGATAATTTAGATATGCCGTCTCTAGACCAGGACAGTATCTACGCACTTAAGAAACCACTAACACAGGCGGAAATTGAAAGGGCCATTAAATCATCCGAATCTGGGAAGTCGCCTGGCCCTGATGGATATCCTATTGAATTTTATAAAGCTTTCTCTGTTAAACTGGTGCCTCTTCTATGCGAAGTATACGAAGAAGCCTTCCAAAGGAAAACTTTACCCTTAACGATGACGCAGGCAACTATATCTGTTCTTCTTAAAAAGGGTAAAGATCCGCTAAAATGTGACTCTTACCGACCAATTAGCCTACTCTGCTCTGATTATAAAATCTTAACAAAGACCCTTGTGGCGAGACTTGAACCAACCATACACAATATAATTCATAGAGATCAAACAGGATTTATGACTGGCAGGCAACTAGCTGGCAATTTACGTCGCCTCTTTAACATACTATATACACCAAACAACAGTCACACGCAAGAGGTACTAATATCATTAGATGCACACAAAGCCTTCGACAGGGTGGAGTACAATTATTTATTTGCAGCTCTTCGAAAGTTTGGGTTTGGACAGAAATTTTGTGGCTGGGTATATCTTTTATATTCTAATCCTCAGGCTTCTGTACGTGCAAATAACCTTATATCAGACTATTTTCCAATTTTCAGGGGTACAAGACAAGGGTGTCCCCTTTCACCTCTACTGTTCAATATCGCTGTTGAACCTCTGGCGGTCTCCTTGAGGGAAAATACCAGCTTATTGGGCATAGACCGATGTGGCCTCAATCATAAACTCTCATTATACTGTGATGATTTCCTTTTGTACCTTTGACAACCAGATACATCTATACCTGTTGCACTAGACCTTATCAATAAATTTAGGATAATTTCTGGTTACAAAATAAACTTTTCAAAGAGCCTAATTTTTCCTATAAGTGTGGCCGCAAAGCAAATGCCTCTTGACATGTTCCCCTTTAAGATTACATATGACTCCTTTAAATACTTAGGCGTACATGTTACTGAGAGATTCAAGGATCTATTTAAAAATAACTTTAAGGTGGAACTGGAC
Source organism: Hirundichthys speculiger (assembly GCA_018398805.1). Lineage (NCBI taxonomy): Eukaryota > Metazoa > Chordata > Actinopteri > Beloniformes > Exocoetidae > Hirundichthys > Hirundichthys speculiger. The sequence goes on from JAGFBZ010002087.1 coordinate 24,842, forward strand.
AGAACTAAACAAGACTTGACAAGATGGTCGTCCCTTCCATTATCGTTGGCAGGAAGAATTAACTCCATTAAAATGGCTATAATCCCACGATTCTTACTTCTTTTTCAGACGATCCCTACATTTATTCCTAAAGCATTTTTTACTGAAATTAATAAATACATATCAACCTTTATATGGAACAAAACTGTGCCACGAATTAGGCGAATCTGGGGGTTTAGCATTACCAAACCTAATGCACTATTACTGGGCAGCTAACCTTCATGTCCTTTCATATTGGACATCTAAAATCCCTGAGCATGAGGCACCAATATGGTTATTGATGGAACAACACTCCAGTTCCCCCAACTCACTGGCTGCCTTGGCGTGTGCTCCGATGCCGATCAGCAAGCGCTATCACACAAATAATCCAATAATTGGGAACTCCCTCCGAATCTGGTCACAATTCAGAGTGCATTTTGGACATAAGAAACCACTTATGTTAAGTCCCATCACTGCTAACCCATTTTTTCCCCCCTCTCTCATAGATCCAGAATTTAAGCTGTGGAAAAGCAGAGGTCTCATATGTGTAAAGGATTTTTTTAAAGATGGCCTTTTTATTTCATTTGACTATCTAAAGGTGCGTTTTGGCATTCCAAACAACCATTTCTTTAGATATCTGCAGATTCGAAATTACACTAAAACATGTTTTTCACCTTCCCTAGTAGCCGTAGTGGAAGATTGGATCCATAGTTGTATTAGGAGGGACCCACAAACAAAAGGTTTTGTTTCATTTGTATATGACACAATCCAAAATGTAGCTGCTCCTTCCCTTCTCCATATAAAGACCAAATGGGAGGAGGATCTTAATTTGCGGATATCGGATGTGACCTGGCAACTGGCAATAAGTCGAGTGAATGCATCATCTATCTGTATCAGACATGGTCTAATTCAATTTAAGATATTTCACAGGCTTCACCTTTCCCGGAGCAGACTAGCTAAACTATATGCTAATGTATATCCAAGATGTGAAAGATGTCACCGGATGGAGGCCACCCTCGGCCACATGTTTTGGTTGTGCCCAGTGCTGAGCTCCTTTTGGCTATCTATCTTTGATGGCATCTCCTACGTTTGTAAACAACGGATCAGCCCCAATCCATTTATGGCGATATTTGGTGCCTTACCTGAAGGGATCACACTCTCGGCAAACCAAGCCAATATGGTTGCTTTTGTCACACTTATTGCCAGGAAATTAATTCTTGTTAACTGGAAAAGCCCTAACGCCCCAACACATAAACGCTGGCTTGAGGAAGTACTCGCACATTTGAAACTGGAGAAATTGAGGTATTCATCTCAAGGTTGTACCCAGAAATTCTACAATGTGTGGCAGCCATTTATTGAATATTTTAATGATAAATGTTCTGTGCCTGCACAAAATAATGACAACCTCAACCCTCCTCTTGTAGTAATAGTAGTTATTGTTTTGTTGTTTTACTGCTGTGGGTTTTGTTTTGTTTTTCTTTATTCTTCTTGTCTTCAATTGCTTTGCTGTTCAGTTGATGTGTGATCGTATATGTGCGTAATGAATGTTGAATTGTTGTATTGGTAAATTGTTGATTTGAAAATTCAATAAAAAATATTTGAATATATAGACGTCATCCCGGCGTTTACCTCCACCTGTCTATATAGACGTCAACCCAGCTTTGACCTCCACCTGTCTATATAGACGTCATCCCAGCGTTTACCTCCACCTGTCTATATAGACGTCATCCCAGCGTTGACCTCCACCCGTCTATATAGACGTCATCCCAGTGTTGACCTCCACCCGTCTATATAGACGTCATCCCAGCGTTGACCTCCACCCGTCTATATAGACGTCATCCCAGCGTTGACCTCCACCTGTCTATATAGACGTCATCCCAGCTTTGACCTCCACCTGTCTATATAGACGTCATCCCAGCGTTTACCTCCACCCGTCTATATAGACGTCATCCCAGCGTTGACCTCCACCCGTCTATATAGATGTCATCCCAGCGTTGACCTCCACCCGTCTATATAGACGTCATCCCAGCGTTGACCTCCACCCGTCTATATAGACGTCATCCCAGTGTTGACCTCCACCCGTCTATATAGACGTCATCCCAGCGTTGACCTCCACCTGTCTATATAGACGTCATCCCAGCGTATACCTCCACCTGTCTTTATAGACATCATCCCAGCGTTGACCTCCACCTGTCTATATAGACGTCATCCCAGTGTTGACCTCCACCCGTCTACATAGATGTCATCCCAGCGTTGACCTCCACCTGTCTATATAGACGTCATCCCAGTGTTGACCTCCACCCGTCTATATAGACGTCATCCCAGCGTTGACTCCACCACCCGTCCTATATAGACGTCATCCCAGCGTTGACCTCCACCCGTCTATATAGACGTCATCCCAGCGTTGACCTCCACCCGTCTATATAGACGTCATCCCAGCGTTGACCTCCACCTGTCTATATAGACGTCATCCCAGCGTTTACCTCCACCCGTCTATATAGACGTCATCCCAGCGTTGACCTCCACCCGTCTATATAGATGTCATCCCAGCGTTGACCTCCACCCGTCTATATAGACGTCATCCCAGCGTTGACCTCCACCCGTCTATATAGACGTCATCCCAGTGTTGACCTCCACCCGTCTATATAGACGTCATCCCAGCGTTGACCTCCACCTGTCTATATAGACGTCATCCCAGCGTATACCTCCACCTGTCTTTATAGACATCATCCCAGCGTTGACCTCCACCTGTCTATATAGACGTCATCCCAGTGTTGACCTCCACCCGTCTACATAGATGTCATCCCAGCGTTGACCTCCACCCGTCTATATAGACGTCATCCCAGCGTTGACCTCCACCCGTCTATATAGACGTCATCCCAGTGTTGAACTCCACCCGTCTATATAGACGTCATCCCAGTGTTGAACTCCACCCGTCTATATAGACGTCATCCCAGCGTTGACCTCCACCCGTCTATATAGACGTCATCCCAGCGTTGACCTCCACCCGTCTATATAGACGTCATCCCAGCGTTTACCTCCACCTGTCTATATAGGCGTCATCCCAGCGTTGACCTCCACCCGTCTATATAGACGTCATCCCAGCGTTGACCTCCGCCCGTCTATATAGACGTCATCCCAGCGTTGACCTCCGCCTGTCTATATAGACGTCATCCCAGCGTTGACCTCCGCCTGTCTATATAGACGTCATCCCAGAGTTGACCTCCGCCTGTCTATAAAGACGTCATCCCAGCGTTGACCTCCACCCGTCTATATAGATGTCATCCCAGCGTTGACCTCCACCTGTCTATATAGACGTCATCCCAGTGTTGACCTCCACCCGTCTATATAGACGTCATCCCAGCGTTGACCTCCACCTGTCTATATAGACGTCATCCCAGCGTTGACCTCCACCTGTCTATATAGACGTCATCCCAGCGTTGACCTCCACCTGTTTATATAGACATCATCCCAGCGTTAACCTCCACCTGTCTATATAGACCTCATCCCAGCATTTACCTCCACCTGTCTATATAGGCGTCATCCCAGCGTTGACCTCCACCTGTCTATATAGACGTCATCCCAGCGTTGACCTCCACCTGTCTATATAGACGTCATCCCAGCGTTGACCTCCACCTGTTTATATAGACGTCATCCCAGCATCCACCTGTTTACCTCCACCTGTCTATATAGATGTCATCCCATCCCAGCGTTGACCTCCACCTGTCTATATAGACGTCATCCCAGCGTTGACCTCCACCTGTCTATATAGACGTCATCCCAGCGTTGACCTCCACCTGTCTATATAGACGTCATACTAGCGTTTACCTCCACCTGTCTATATAGATGTCATCCCAGCGCTGACCTCCACCCGTCTACATAGACGTCATCTCAGCGTTGACCTCCACCTGTCTATATAGACGTCATCTCAGCGTTGACCTCCACCTGTCTATATAGACGTCATCCCAGCATTGACCTCCACCTGTCTATATAGGCGTCATCCCAGCGTTTACCTCCACCCGTCTATATAGACGTCATCCCAGCGTTGACCTCCACCCGTCTATATAGACGTCATTCCCAGCGTTGACCTCCACCTGTCTACATAGATGACATCCCAGTGTTTACCTACACCTGTCTATATAGATGTCATCCCAGCGTTGACCTCCACCCGTCTATATAGATGTCATCCCAGCGTTGACCTCCACCTGTTTATATAGACGTCATCCCAGCGTTGACCTCCACCTGTTTATATAGATGTCATCCCAGCCTTTACCTCCACCTGTCTATATAGACGTCATCCCAGCGTTGAGCTCCACCTGTCTATATAGAGGTCATCCCAGCGTTGACCTCCACCTGTCTATACAGGTGTCTCTGGGATATCTCCTAACCCGCTGACCTGCAGTCTGATCCTCTGACCACCTCAGTGTTGCTGCCCACATCTGTTTATATAGTCATCTCTGTCGTTCATGTACTAAGAATGAACCAGTCAGAATAGAAGTATATGTAATTATTAGTTCTCCAGTTAATGGATAATTATTATGACGACGAGAAGAAACGCACAAGGTCATGTGACCTCTGTAATTAACAGAAGAGGAGAGAAAAGATGACTCTACCCTCCAGCGGCTGATTGTTTCTTTCTCTGCGTCGGTTTTCTTCTTGCTCTTTCTTCAACACATCGACAGAAATCAGCCCCGCCTTTCCACCAGACAGCATCCTCTGGTTCTGAAAGGAAAGAGAAACTGAGAAACCAGGGGGGCAAACCGAGTTTCAGGTGCATCTCTGAACTCGCCTCCGTCAGCTCACCTGTGATTGGCCGGGTCTGCGAGGCGGCGACAAATCTCCATCCGAGTCCTTCTGTGGTCGTCTCCTGGCTGGAGACAGGTCTGAATCAGAGTCTCTTCTTGTCTTTGAGCGTCTCCTCGGGGGAGACTGGTCTGAGTCTGAAGCCTGGCGCTTGAAGGACTTTTTCCGTGGAGGCGACTGGTCGGAGTCTGAATTGTGTCTGTTCTGAGGCTTCCTCCTGGAGGGAGATGAATCTGAAAAACAGAGACCTCAATGTTCACTACCTTTTATAGTTTGTCTTCGATTGCAGTAGCTCTACATTTACTAACAGTCATGACACATGTCGCACCAGAGTTCAAAGTAAGACTGTTGATAGCAGAAAAATAATGTGATTAACTGCTAATTTTCAGAGGAGTTTCTTATGACAGTTCGTTTCATATTGTCTTGTCCCAAAATAAACTCTTCCTACTTACCTTTACTCTGCATCTTGCCTGGCTTTCCTGAATGTTGCCTTGGAGGTGACAAATCTGGCGAGTCTCGACGCCCCCTCCTTTTGGAGGGTAAATCTGGAGAGTCATGGCGGCGTCTTCTTGGAGGAGAAACATCTGGAGAGTCGTGGCGGCCCCTCCTCGGTGGAGAAACATCTGGAGAGTCGTGGCGGCCCCTCGGAGGAGGAGAAACATCTGGAGAGTCGTGGCGGCCCCTCCTCGGAGGAGAAACATCTGGAGAGTCGTGGCGGCCCCTCCTCGGTGGAGAAACATCTGGAGAGTCGTGGCGGCCCCTCCTCGGTGGAGAAACATCTGGAGAGTCGTGGCGGCCCCTCCTCGGTGGAGAAACATCTGGAGAGTCGTGTCGTGTTTTTCTAACAGGAGGCTTGTGTTTTCCTCCCTTTGATGGCGGCTCTGGTGAGTCACGTTGAAACCCGCTCGATGCCGCGGCCTCCGTACGCTCCTCTCCTTCCTCCTCATCCTCGTCCACTACAGGACAGGACACTTTAAATGAGCAACACTGCTGTTTCACGCTGGAACAGTTTTGCTTTAACTCTTCCACAGTAACCTCTAGGGATGCACGATAACTGTTTTTTTAAACCAATACCGATAAATTTCAGCTCCTAAAGGCCGTTAACCGATAACACACACATACCTAAGATCATTACATCAATACTATGAACAAAACCAAAAATAGTTTTGACTCTTTAAATGAACAGATATTTATTTTTTCCAATGAAAAACTACTGGAAGCCTCTCAAACATTTTTGTAAATCTATCAAACAAACCTATTTGATATCTCACATTAACTTAAATAAGGTTCATTACTGACTGATATAAAAAATAAAGGCTCCTTGAACTGATGGAAATACATGCATCAGAATTACTAACTGAAAAAATGCATTCCTCAATGACAATAAAAAATAATGCACAGGTCATAATGTACTGACACAAGTTAGACTTGTCTGTGTAAATAAACTGAAAAAGTGCACTCCATAGTAACAAATAATTATGTTTAAAGGATTTTGGCTTGTGGTTCCATTCAAATGAATGCTTTTAATTAAAGTAAATGAGGTTTAGTAGTTTTTTTGTTTGTTTTTTTAATCTCATGGAAGCTTTAGATGAGAGAGATGATGGCGATGAGCAGAGAGGAGAGGAGAGAGGAGGGGTTGACTTGCTGCTGGCTTGCTCAGGTTAGCTCACGTTGGCGCGATTTCAAAACTTCATAGTAGCGATTAGTGCTGGGCAATATGACGATACATATCGTGAGGACGATAGAAAAGTGTGTATCGTGCCATTTCTCTTCTATCTTTTCTATCGTTTCTAACCTAATTTTATCAATTATTACAGCAAATATGTAATTAAATAACCTGCAACGATAAATTTGATAGAATCATATCTACTTCTACAAAGTAGCCTTTTATGTTTGCACTTTTATTCATGATTAATGCCTTAAACAGAGTTCTCTTCAACCCTGATGTTTATTTTAGATACTTTATATTGGTTTGCAAACTTTGCACTACAAGGTTACAGATTTCAGAAAGTTGAAAAATAATTTGTGTTTATTTTTTATAGCTGAACTTCAGTGCAAAAATGTGTTTTTCCTCTCAGAAACTGTTGTGCATTTAAAAAAAAATGTGAAAGCTACTGTACCTCTGTACCTACCTGTTTTTGCTGCACTAAAATGTATGTTTGTGACAGTTCAGCTAAATGTCCTTTCAAAATAAAGTTGAAAAGTAAGCAATGAAATTTTTGTCAAACTTTTCAGAGAATAACTGAAAACATACTTTATTATGGTATATCGTGATATATATCATTATCGTGATATAAGATATAAGATATATCGTGATATATGATTTTTTCCATATTGCCCAGCACTAGTAGTGATGGTTATGTTTCAGGTGGCTGATCGGGTTTGACGTAATAAAGCTTGTGCTAATTTTCCCTCCTTCGCTTGGAGCATTTGTCACAAATAACCAGCAAACCATCTTCCTCTGAAACTTTAAAGAAGTTCTACACCATCGCCGCCATGTTTTTTTTTTTTAAGCGCACTGTTCCGCAATGCTGAATTCAAGGTGTAATATAAATTCCTCTGTTCCCTCGTTTGCTCGTCGTTCTTTTGGCCTTATCTTTTTTTTTCTATTTGTATGTGTAGCATGTGGGAAAATACTGCGAATATCAATTAAAGTCAGCAACTACTAAAATGATGACCGATTTAACAAGTTGTTTTCTGGCATGAGGGGGTATTCTTGATTTTCCTTACTGAGAAATCGTTTTTTCTGATTATGCCGACGTCACTTGAACATAACATTCACTGCCGGTCACCGGTCAACGCTCAGAGGGAGCGAGACACTGCCGTGTTGAAAAAAAAAAAAAAAAAAAAAAAAAAAAAAATATAATATATATATATATATATATATATATATATATATATATATATATATATATATATATATATATATATATATATATATATATATATATATACATATATATATATATATATATATACATATGTTATCGGGGCTATATATCATGATATCAGACTTATCAGGATGACGTCATAATTTCCTGTTATCGGCCCAATAATTATCGTGCATCTATAGTTACCTCCGATTGCTTTCCATCTGTTGCTGGACCTGAAGACTTCCATCTGCTTCACCTCCTCTGGGCGCTCATCGATGAACTCAGCAATCTGAGTGGATGCACAAAGTTTCAAACCAGCGTCAAGAGAATATTACAGTGCAGAAAACAGTCCATCCACCAAATCAGCAAGTAGGGCTGACTGAAAATACTGAACTAGACTGGACAGTAAAATAAAAAAGGGACATTACTGAAGTTCTCATAATAGGTGCATTTGGACCAATCAATTCAAGGGTCTTTCTGATGGTTATACTGATTAGGGCGGCTTATCCAAGGATGTGATACTTACATGCCCCTTTTCTCTATTTGCACCACAGATGTAAAAGCCAAAGTAATGTAATGGCCAGCCGGTGGAGGGGTCAATTTGAGACAATCATGTTTTTATTCATCAGGCAAATATTGGTTCAATGAATCCTGGCTTGGATATCAGTGCCGGAGTCTGTAAACTATCGCCGATGGCGCACGCATCAACCTCAGCCCCTCCCATCCCGGAGAACATTGCAAAGACAGTTGGATAACATTTCTGTGCAGCTCCGCAGACAAGTAAGGAACATATCTGCATGTCCCACCGTTGCATCTTAAGTTTATTAACTCAGATGAAATAAATTCCCTGCGGCCGTTTTGTGCGCGACCAGCCAACTTCTCTATGTGAGGCTCATCTGATGGGCTGAAAAACGGGGCCCCTCGCGGGATTCGTGTGATATACTTGTATTGTATTTCCAATAAGTGTAATTTAAGTGACTGTGCTCTTTTCTCCTGGTATGAGCCCCCTCCCTGTTCCATGACGGATCGTGTAATGCAGGGGTGTCAGACTCATTTCCACTGAGGGCCACATCAGCATCACGGTTGGCCGTGAAGGCCAGATTGACAGCATTAATGTAACAAATTGCGATGTAAATCTAAATAAATTAAAGTACAACTTGTTATATTGTTAAATAACGGTTTCTGTATCTAATATGTATTCAAGTTTCAAATATCTAACTCATTATTATATTAAACTCAGGGTTTGTAATTGTAAACCTGCTCTCGCACAGGTGATGTTTAAAGGGTCCGTTGCCATGGTAACGGACTGTAGCGGTAGCGATTCTTTGTTTTTCTTGTGTGCTAGTTTAGCATACTTAGCTCCGCGTTTGCTGTCAAAATGCCGACTGACACCGCCTCATAACACAAAAGACATACTGTTTTTTCACCTTGAGGTACAAACTTGTAATTGTTTTCCCATTGTTCATGAAACTGTCTTCCTTGTGCATCAATTTTTTCTTTTCTTGGACACGTTGGGGTTAATTTTTAGAGGTTTTTCTTAAGTCCATCAGTTCTGAAAATCATCTTGATGTCTCGTTAATGGTAAGATACCATTATCATTGCGGGTAACAATGAAATGCATTGTGGGAGATGTAGTATATTGTCAATATGCACTTTAAAGTGGTGTAAGTGTAAGTGTAGTGGCACTCTGGGTCCTCAAAGTTCATTGTGTCACCTTTTCAGCTTGTCTAAAAACTAGTATTTGAATTACTTGACTGAAACCAAGTCTTCTTTTATGATGTTTACTTAAAGGTGGGGTGGGTGTTGTTTTTTTGCAACACTTTTTACAATATTGCCTGAAAACCTTTTCACATTTCCATTGCACCCACTGAAATAAAATGTTTGCAAAAAAAACTAAACATTTTGGTCCAGTCTAGAAGGTATAATCAGAGAAAAACTCTGACCAATCAAAAAAGTGATCATCACTATTTTGATTGGCTGCCTAATACGTCCATCAAATATCACCCCTCGCTCCCTCCCTCCCTATGGTTCATGCAGTCATGAATCATGTGAAGGCGTGGTTTCGAGGGGTGAGCTGAAGAGGGGGAGGCGGAGCCTTTGGGAGGAGGGAGGGAGTGTATATTTTCAAAATCTCACTTGAGTTGGATTGATGGAACCGTTTTTCAAACAACACCTACTCCACCTTTAAAGAACTCAAAAATTGAACATACAGAAAAAAATGAAAAGGCTCGGCACAGATCGGTCAAAAAACTGTGTTGCTTCCATCGTCTCTAGCTGCAATCTGACCTTGACGTACAAACAACATTATGTAGTGGAAGCCAAATTACATTTCACAGTAAAAGCTTATTTTTATATTAACTAAGTTATGCATTTTACAAAATATAATAATCATTATAAGAACTCCTTAAAATGAAATTAAGCATATTTAAAACATTCTTAAACTAAATTATTATTCTGTATGAATTCACTATTAACTGGCTCTTACATTAAGTCTTATAATATTGGTTTAATATGTAAGACAATAATGCACAAGCTCTCGAAGTAGGGCTGGGTTAAACGATTATTTTTGTAATCGATTAATCTAGAAAATAGTTTTTCGATGCATCGATTAATCTAACGATTCATTTTTAAATCCGATTCGATTCGATTTCGATTCGATTATCTCCCCATAATTTTACCTATATAGCAATTAATGCAAATTTATCTCCATGAATAAAACACAAATTTCTTCTTTCAAGTTCAAAAATGAATTGTATTGAACAATACAACAATAAAGTGCACACAGTTGTAGTGCAATGGAATCCTATAATAAAAAAATAATAAAATAAAACTTTCCTTCAATAAATAAAACTGCAAAAAACACAATCTGAACCAAAATCTTATCAACATAAAATAAATAAAAAATAACAGCAGCTGTGACAGCTGCAATTTACAAAACAACACAATGTGTGACAGCAGCAACTTAGCCTAATCATTTAAATCTGTGAAATAAATAACAAATAAATTTAAGTATTAGGCCTATTACAGTTAAGTGAACAGTAGTTTAACTTTTAGTAGTTAGGATGCTCTCAGTAAGTGCAGCAGCCTCCTGGGGGGTGGGGGTTGTCTGATAGTAGTCCTCCAAACTTTTCTGCTTATCCCTGTCCCTGAAAACATGAATCACAAACACAGTGCACAGGTTAATAAAACTATATACTTCTAAATGATCTGCCCATACCAATAAAGTATAATAATAATACATTAACCTAAAAGTTAAAAGTTAGAAAACAACAATGAATGTTGTATTTAAAAAAAAAAAAAGACAGACAAAGAAATTTAAAAAAAAAACTAACTTTAGCATGTATTTGAGGAATGTGTGTCAGTTAAGGCGCGTGTGTGTTTAAGTGGGCACATGTTCTGTGTGTGCGAGGCTGGAGCACAAGTTACGTGGTGTGGTTTGGATGAATGACGGGGTTAATCATTGCAAACAAGGAAAGAAAAAAAAGTTGAAAACTTACGTGTCTTCTCCTCCACACAAGCAGCTCCCGCGTGCCTCTTCTCAAGGTGCTGGTGCATCGCGGTAGTGCTTTTATGATATGCCGTCTCTATTTTTGCACAGGTCACAGACCACCGAATCGTTACCTTTAGGTGTAAAGTACTTCCATACATTTGACATCCTGTTACGAGATAGCTTCTTCTCCCCCGACTCGCTGCTACTCGATGCCGCGGCCGCCGCCATTTTTTGATTCTGAGTGACGACGCATCGACGTGCAGTTTCTGCGTCGACGTATTTTTTGCGTCGACGTAATCGATGACGTCGACGCTTCGTCCCAGCCCTATCTCGAAGGCCACATAAAATGATGTGGCGGGCCAGATTTAGCCCGCGGGCCTTGTGTTTGACACATGTGGTGTAATGTGTCCACGGAGTTATCAGGGTTACCGATGACTGAATGGATGGGTCCAGTCACGTGACTCACCACAGGAGCCTCCTCTTCATCCTCCTCAACCTCCGCCTGCTCTTTAACCGTCTCTTTCCAGTCTATGTCGTCGTCGACTATCTTAAGTCTTAAATGAGGAGCAGAGACACCAGTTAGACACCAGTTAAGCGCCAGTTAACGGCACACTCCCCACCGGAACCCGCTGGCAGCCGCTCACCTCTTCCGGGGACGTTGCGTCGCTTCTTTTTAATCTTCCCTCTTGGCTTGCCGCCCTCGTCGCCCGCGGACAGGTATCTTTTCAGGTACTCAGCTTTAGAAATCTCCGCTGCTTTGCTGCCGCCCGTGGAAGACGCCATCTTCGCGTGTTGTTGTCGGAAACTACGGGCGGAGCCGAGGGACAAGAAGGATGTTGCGACACCGGCGTTGTCTGGATTGCACTACGTCAATGGTTGGAGAAGACGCAGATGACGCCTGGTGTAGTAAAAAAGGAAATAAAGACTGGTTTTGATGAATAAACTGACTGAAAAAGAGAGGCTGAGTCATCATTTTAGGATTTTAGCAACTCTTTTGTCTATAAACACCACTGTGTGCACAGAGGGTGGCGCTGTGTTCAAGGAGTCCTTGGGAAGGTGCTTTTCTGACCTTTTGTTTATTATAATACATTTCCTGGTAAACTGGTGCTCTTGTCTGATTTAGATACATTGTGGTGTTTCTACTTTAGCACAGGGAGTATACGAAGAACTGGACAAAGCGTCGGTGACCTCGCCAACAGGTTTCTGGAGCCATGTTGCAAAAAGGGGGCGGGACTGGGAAGCTTACTGACACGTCCACCTTAATTCAGTTTCAGTTAACTAACATGGCTGGCTGAGTTCCCATAAACCCATGACACTAATCAACATAACTTTACCTTCATTCTGATCAAATCTGAACAAACATCCAAACTTCAAGCGTCGCTGCTGAATCGACACCTGAACCCATGTGCCGCCAGAACTGAAATGACGACTAGCAGAGCTCTGCTGGCCATCTATCCAGGCAAATCTACCACCTTTAGCCCGCTAGTTGTGGAAGGATTGGCAGCAGGTTCAGGAAGACCCTAGTGGTCAGTAGAGGTAGTGCAACTCTTCATAGTACCGCAAAGGCGTCAAGTTGGAAAGCTGCATCTGAGTTACATCGCAGAAGAGCTTGTACTGTTATCATTATTCAATCTGCGCTTATGAGACCACTCCCCTGCATTAAAGAAAAGTAGCCTGACTGCTGAAATTAAACGCTGAAGGAAGCATTTCATGTGATGCAACAGAGGTATCCAACTCATCTTTTTTTTTCTAGTTGCACCTACTAAACTAAACTTATAAGTCATTCTCAGGAAAATTTCTATGGCACACACAGCACAAATAAAACCATATAAAAGCACTTAAAGGAATAATTAGATGGAGTGGTTGTGATTGTTTAATTTCCAGACGAACATAAATCCATCCTCGTCTCCTCAGAGCAGCTCTGAGAATATTTAATATTCTTAGGCGGCGGCGCCAAGGAGCACTTCTGCAAAGTCACGCAACCAGCCGCACTGCTTCACTCTTGTTTCTGAAATCTGCTATTGATGAGCGACGGCTTGATTCAACCGTTGGTTGTTTCAGAAATGATGCTGAAGAGCTTTTCGCTGATCATCAACAGTTCTGTCCCAGAAAGACTGAATCAACAGAAAATCCATTTGTAATTTTAGGCAGCATCCCTTTATTGAAAACACAAGCCTCATCTTTCCAAAGTGATATATATACATTCATTCACTTATTCACATAATACTGAGTGCAGCACTGAAGCAAAAGGCCTCTAAACATCTGAGTCATCTTCAGTGAAACATACTAACACTGTTTCGGCTTTTTGAAGGAGGAAAAGACAAAGAGGAGAAGATGCGAAGCTGCAAGATGTATCTTTGTAGATGTTTCTGGATGTGGCCAGAAGCAGAAGTGCGCTTAAACGTTTGTGCCTCGGCAAAAGCTCGTGCGTTTCCTGCCTCCATCTCTTCCCTTTTTTTAGCTCTGTGTCTGATGGAGGAAGAGCAGCAGGGAAACGATGCAGGACCAGGAGCTCCTCAGAAACCAGCTGACGGCCGAGCACGTCGCCAGATGATCTGCAGAGGAAGAGACGTGGGAATGTAAACAGAAGTGAAAACCTCTTTCATTCGTCTCTCTCCAGCTCTTTCCCTCAGTTCCTCCCACACCAGCGCAGAGAGAAAAAGGGCACGCTCAGTTAAATGACGCTTATTTATGATATAACGCTCTTTTTTTTAAATCACAAATTTCACAACATTCCACCTTTGTTCTAAAAATCAAATCAAATCAAAACAAATTTATTTGTAAAGCCCTTTTCATACACAAGTAACACAAGCTTACAGTACAGTAACCTTGTGTTACAGTTACAGTAGTAAAAATCACCCAGTCATCCGCTCTCTCTCTCTCTCACACACTCAGTAGACATGCCCCCCCACCCTCTTTGACCCCCACTCTAAATAGACTCAAAGACATCCATCTTGGCACCAAAGAACCAGGTGAGGAAAACGATATGGGCGAGAGCACCCCCACCCACAAACATAAACATAGAGGTTGCTGCCACAGGAACCGTCCAGACCCAGGCCGACCAGGACCCACACTGCAGACATCAGCCACAGGCTAGGGCCCCGCCCACCCAGAACACAGACAGTCCCCATGGCAACGACCCCGTAAACCAGGCAGGTGTAGCTCCCGACGTGGAGGACCCCCATGAGGAGAACACTGGAGTTAAAGAAAATAACATTTCAAACAGACTTAAAACCAATAAGACGGTTGGTCTTAACCAAAAAGCACATTTCTGTCATAAAAAAGCTAATATTTGTAATAAAATTTCAAATTTCAGGGAATCACAACTTTTTGTCATAAAGAATATCAGAAAATTCTTAAAAACGTTCCTTTTGACAAAAAAAAAATCTAAAATTTTCATCGTAAAGTTGTGACTTTTCTGGAACTGCAGGTTTTTGTTGCAGAAATTACAAATTTCTGATTCTTTTTTTAACTTAACATTTGCAACTTTTTCAGTTATTGACATAAAATTACAACTTTCCGCCCTAGATTCACTATTTTTTTTGTTGTAAAATTGTAAATTTTGCACATTTTTGTCAGGAAATGTACAATTTTGCAAAGTCAAATGAATATTTTTTTGTCATAAAAATTGCAAATTTTACAAAACTGACTTTATGACAAAAAAAAAACCAATTCAAGGTTTTTGCTGCAGAATCGAGACTTTTCTAGAAGTGGACGTTTTTTGGAGAAGTCCCTGTATAAAAAGGCATCTATTTTTTTTTAAAGATTTTTTTGGCACTAGTGGCCTTTATTGATAGTGGAGAGAGACAGTAATGGGGGCAGAGAGAACGGGGAGACACACGGCAAATGGCCGACGAGCCGGGAGTCGAACTCACGACCAGCTGCATGAGGACTGTAGCCTCTGAATACGGGCTGCCTGCCCTAACCACTGCGTTACCGGGGCGGCCCAAAAAAAAAAAAAAGGCAGCTCTTTGATGTTATTCTGGTTTTGATGGTTAAACAGCTGCTCAACCGCTCTGCAGAAACAGCGCTTGTCAAAAGGGGGAGGAGCCTGAGCAGCACCTGGAGTCTACCTGTGCAGGCGACCCACCTTTCTCCACCGTGACGCTCTGAAGCTTCCCGGATACTTTGCACATGTAGGTGGTGTTCTGCGGGAGCGCGTCCTTGAAGCCGGAGAGCGTCATCCTGTAGCCGTGAGGCTCCAGCTCCACCACTTCGCTCTTGTCTCTGAACTGGGGGTCCGCCGCCGAACCGGACACGTTGGTGTTGATGAGGGTCTCCTTGGTTCCGGAGGACCAGGAGAACTCGTAGCTGGTGATTTTGTTGGGGTCGGGCTTGATCTGACAGTCCACCCTCAGGTCGTCATCATCCTCCAGGCACACGGAGATCTGCTGAGACCTCGCCGGGATCAGCAGCACTGGTGGGGGAAAAAAAAAAAGTGACATATTTGATTTCCCATATTGTATTTTTCCACAGAACTCTCCAGAACTGCACTCTCACCTCCCAGCAGTCCGCACACGAACATGGACTTGAGCATGATGGGGGAGCAGCCGTCCATCTGGGAGATGAAACGAGGAGACAGATGAGCAAAATGAAGAGACACTGTGAACATTCTTCCCGACTGATGCGTGCGTCAGCCATCTTGGGTGAGGTCATACTGTTATTTATGGCTCATACAGACCAAAGAATAACATTAAGAAACATAATGTGAGGATTTGACAGTTTTATTCAGTAGCTAAAGCCAGATAGTTGTTACCCATCTCTGTGTACTCATCCTCCTCCGTCACGCCCCTCCAGCTACATATTCCAGAATATTCCACCTTGATGAGTCTTACCTCTGCAGTGATTCAGCAGCTCCTTCCTCTCTCTGCTGTGGTCGGGAGAGAAAATGCCTGCTGCCAGTCGCCTCGGTGTGCAGCACTTCTGAGAGAAGTTGGAGGGGGGGAACACAGAGAGGTGGAGGGAGGGTGGGAGGGCCAAGGGAGGACTGCAGGGCGCTGATTCGCCATCCTCCTCTGCAGTGTCTGACGGAGGAATCAGCCCGGCGGCCTGGCAGCCTGTCTCTGGACGTGGAGGGGAAACTCGGCCACCGTTCTCGCCGGTAGGCTGTCATGACTTTGCCTCCTCCCTCCTGGACCTGCTCACTTCAGTCTCATTTCCTGAATCTGCCTGTCCTCGTTTGACCTTCATCTCTGTCTGAGATCATCTCTGATTTCTACCCGCTCGTCTAAACGACTCCAAAAACACTGTAAGGTAGTATTCGTTAACACCACGGGTTCACGAGAAGATGATCTTCCTTCCAAGCGCCTCACAAAGTCACGACTTTTTGACACCAAATCACAATTTTTCTGTTGTGAAACCACGTAGTTTAGGTTGACTGGTGATACTGAATCCCACCGAGACTTCATACACATTTACCATAACTTGATTATTCGATTAAATTCAATCCAGCCTTATTTGTGTTGCATCTCTTGTAACACAAATTGTCTCTAAGTGCTTTTCAGGGACCCATAACATGACCCCACCCACCCACCCCTAGCAAATATGATTAAGTAATATTACTTAATCTTAATGAAAGAAACAATGGCAAGAAAAAACTCCCCTAGTGGGAGAAAAACCTTTCAGCCAAACAGTGGGAAGGAAAAACTCCCCTTTAAGAGGAAGGAACCCTGAGGATTAAATGAATAACAGGAGTAATTATAGGGATAATTCAGTCTAATCAATAAATGGATCTAACGTTGTAAAAGTGCCTTGAATGGTCTCTGGACTGGAACGGAGACATACAAGCACGTTGTTGTTAAAATCAGAATAGAATAGAATAGAATAGAAATACTTTATTGATCCCCGGGGGGAAATTCTGGCGTTACAGTAGCAACATTGAAGTATAAAGTGACCACCACCAAGACAAAACAAAAGTATGAAAGCAGGACTCTCACAAAATCACAACTTTTAAACTCAGTAGTCCAACTTTTTGTCATAAAATAATTAAAATATTGACTTTTAAAAACAATTCTTGACGTTAAATGTGAGACGTTATGACTTTCTGTCCTAAAAATCACAAATTTTTATTGTAAAAAGTGAATTTTTGTCATGAAATCTCACATTTTGCCAATCATTTGTCATAAAAACCATAAACTTTACAAAAATTGCAATTTTTTTTTCACACAAAAATCCCAACTTTTTGTTGTAAACTTACGACTTTTCTAGAAATGCACATATTTGTCGCAGAAATCACAATTTCTCTCACTTTTAAATCCAAATTTTTTTTACTTAGAAATTGAATTTCTTCTTCTAAAATCTCATGTTTTGCATGTTTCTGCATGTTTTGACAGAAAACTATGACTTTTTTTCATAGTTTTTAAAAATCACAAATTTTGCAAAACTTTTTAACATCAAATTTTTTCTTTTAAAAATTGTGAATTTTACAATATTGTTAGTTTGTTGTAAAAAGCAAATGTTTGTCATAAAATCTCAAATTTCACAAAATCCTGATTTCTTTTTTTTTTTTTTTTTACATCAAATCAACATTTTAGCTGTAAAATCATCATTCTTTTTTTCTTAAATTTGATATTGCAACTTTTCGGCATAAAATATCAACTTTTGCCAAATTACAATTTTTGACATGAAATTATGCGTGTGTGTTGTTAAGCCACAAATTTTTGTTGTAAAATTAGTTAATTTTGCAAAAATTGCAACTGTTTGACATAAAATTAGGACTTTATGACCTTAAATCATAAATTTTCATTGTAAAATTGCAAATTTCACACTGAAAAAATGGAATAAGAGAGGTTGTTCAGTTTTTAAAATTAAGTTAAGTTACACTGTCATGTTTTTATTGCACTTCTTCTCTAAACATGATTCAATTATGAAACATCACTACAAATGCTCTTGTTGTGAAATTGACATGTTTCAGTTATGATCACAATATGTGAAATAGTTGCACTTTGTGGTAAAGCACCGCCTACTTTTTAAAAAAATGAAATGCCCCTCCTCCTGCTTTGACCGGGAAAATAGCTTCAACTGTCAAGAAGAGAGCCATTTTTTTCGTTGCTGCTCGGGACTCAGGAGTTTTTCTAAAAGGTAAAACTTTTAAAAACTTTCTATCATTTCATTGTAATGTCAATATGTTGCTTCAGTAACCAGAAATTGTAACTTTTTGATAAGGGGAAAGAAGCTAAGTTAAGTTTATTGTTCGTTTTTATATCACTAGACTACCATATTTTAGGTTAATTAATTCAAATTCAAATTCAAATATACTTTGATTCCCCAAGGGGGAAATTCAAGTTTCAGTGCACCAGTCTGGTGTACTGGAGGAGCTGCTGGCGTCATGCCCGGTCCTGTGGTCCGAGTGTTAACTCCAGTTAACAGTCGTTCAAAACAGTTAACAGCCGTTAGAACCAGTATATCTCCATAATGATGACAAGTGAGATATCTCCAGGTCAGAGGAGGAAACACCGATGAACCAAACCGTCTCCTCTGGGAAGACTGGGCTCCAATGCGTTTAGGGCAAATGTCTTAAATAAAACTAACCAAATGTGTATTTGTAGTTATTTTAACTCAGTACGTTTTTCTTTCCAGAGTGCCTCGTGTGTGCTTTTGTTTAGGACGGGTGTTCGCTTGTCAGGTAGGTCTTGTTTCTTCACCATAAGTTTAAGCATTATTAATTGGTTAATTTTATAAAGCCTACTGCTGTCAATTTTCCTTTTTTTTGGAGAAAGGTTTATTCGTAATATAGATGCGTTAGCATGTAGGCTTTGTTGACATTAGAATGGCGGCTAACGTTCGTAGTAGATAATTTGTTGTTTCCCCACCCCCCCCTGCTGGGGCTCAGTTTCCACTCTGTGCCAAGAAGCACATGCTGTGTAGAGGCCACCATGCTTTATGTATCATATACTACCACACCCCAGTCTGTCTAAAGCACATGGATCAGGGCCGACATCACACATGCATCACACAGGCACTCCAAAGAAGGTAATAAAAACACATTTTCTTTAGCCTAAATGGTGTATGGGTCATTCCACAAAATCCATGCTTTTTGTGTCCCTGAGAAATATTTTCTGTCTCTGGGGTATTGACTGGTGTGTTTCTACTAATATACGATGTCCAATAATGTATACTTTTTTAATTTTTTTTTGCAGGGAGTCAGTGACGCAGCCTTTGAAGAATCAGTTGAGGAAACTACTGTGGGGATCTTCACGGTGAAACAACAGGAGGCCCGGCCCAGGACAGACAATGTAGGAATTATCCTGGAAGGCCAAATTGTTATCCAGGAATTGGACAATGTTCCACTGGCTGTTGCACTACTGTTTGGCCTCTTGTACGCTCTGAATATGGACTATCCTCGTCGGCTCAGGTATACCTTTGAAGTGCTCCAGAAAGTGGTTCTGGAGCTTGATGGTGCCACACTTTCAAAGAAAGCCCAGATCCTGAAGAATAGACTCAATGAGTAATCCTGGACAGTGAGCATGACCTGCTTATTTGAGGACCTTTGCCATTCCAGTTCTGCATAATTGTTTGTGTTTTTACATTACATGTATTACTACCTCCATGTTCTGCATTGTTCTTGGCTGATTGCCATTAAAAGAAACGAGGAATTATTTTTCTCCTTTCAGTAGACACCATCTCTTAGTTTTAACAAACTTTGCGGCAAAGTTAGCTTTTTTTTTTTATTTTTTAAGTTGAGTAGTATTGCGGTGTCACTCTGACCTTGGGATAGGTTTTTATTTCTGCCACATTGATGTTCAAGTGTCATTTTTTCCAGTGTTTATACAACTGATTTCAGAGGACCAGAAATGTTCTGAGATGTTCCAAGTTTTTCATATATTTCATAGTTTTTCTTTATGCCAAAGTGATTGGTTGTAAGTGTCTGAGAGACGCTGCTCTAAACTGATGGGAGATGTGGAATGAGCTGAATGTTTGAAAATGTTGTAATGTCTGTTCTAACAAGTCAGATGTGTTAATGTTGAGCCAAAAACTGGATTTATTGTCCGCTGTTACAGTTGTCTTATTTTTTGACAAAATACAGCTGTTGTAAAAGAAATGTCATTTTTCATGCCACATGTTTTTGAAAATTTTATGTTAGTAAATGCTGTAGTTCATAGATTAAGCTGGATTAATTTATTTAGATAACAGAAATCAACATACAGAAATAGTAAAAAGTATGCAGAAGCTTTATGACTTAATAGTGTGAGACCTACATGAACAGATTAGGTTGATAACGTAAAAAAAACACTGCGTATACTTTATATAAAAAACTCATGTTGTTTTAACAGATGATGCCTAAATACACTAAACATAAAAAAGTCATGTTGGTTTAACATGGGATAGTCTCATATACAGAACATAAAAGAAAAGCTTTAAATCAACATTAAAAAGTCATGTTATTTGAGCAAATAAAAATTCAGTATATTGAGCATGACTAAATCATTTTTAGTAAACATAACTTTAATATGTGCAACCGATGTCCATATTTTTTTAATGTAAATTGAACATACTTTTTTTTTTAGTGCACAATATCACAGCTTTTTCGTGATGAATACTACGTCTTTTGTCAGAGAATCTCAAATGTAAATAACTCCTGACTTTTTCACATAAATCACTTCTCTTTATTGTAAAATGACGAATGATGCAGCAGCTCCTCTCATTTCCTGAACGGACCATCATCCTCAAGTATCCTGTATCACTGTGATCCTCTCTGATTTCTATCTGCTCGTCTGAATGACTCCTGAAAACATAAATCTGTACAACAAGCAAATAACAGTTGTTGCAGAGGAAAGAGCAGTAGCTTTAGTGGAGCCATTTAAGGATAAACGAAAGCGTCATCGCTGTAATCTTTTATCTGATGGACTCAATCATCATTGTGGGTCAATCAACCCAGATAGCTCGAGGTAGTAAGACCCTCAGTCATCTCAGCAGCTTACGTATAAAACACTGATCTCCAGCTGGAATGAGTTTGGGCCCCGGGGCCACCGGAGGCCAGCTCCAAAACAGACTCCAACTTTACATCAGAAATAAATATATTTACGGGCTGGTGCAAAGAAAAAAAGGTTTTGGTCTCCATAGAAAGATTATAGTCCCATGACTGTGACGGGGGTAAATTTCTTTTATGATATAATGATATAAAGCCACAAGTCTATGCGCATAATTAAGAGTTTGGTCTTGTGATTGACAGTCAAGCTGTTTCCCAACATGCCCGGTGGTCTGTTCTCCTGAAATGTGATCAGTCGCAGCCAGACTTCTGCTCCAGCACCAAGTCCACATCCGGACAAGTACGGTGGAGACACCCGGATGAGTCCCCGCTCCATCTGTTTTATGGAGGAGTCGTATCCCAGAATGCATTTCACATCAGCCAGCAGCAGTGATGTTGGAGGAGAAGTTAGTAGAATGTAGTTTGATTGAATGTAGTTTTAAGACGTTTTTATGCAAGAAGACAGTTCTTCCGAATTCAAATTTGTGGTTAATTATTTCAGATGGAGACCATTTGATTCTTTTTTTTAGGGTGAAGTGAGGATGCCATCATAGCAAAAATGTTTCCCTGTAGTTTCTTTAATGATATCAATGTTTGAAGACGTTTGTGAGATTGGCCCATATTCTGTTTGAAAGCACCATGAATCACGGTTGATGGACACTGATGATGACAGTAACCACACGAGAGGTGATTCACCTGGAATAACTGGAGGAAGCCACTGCAGCGGTGCTCAGACCGACCGTATAAGTGTATAAACGGCTGAAACAGTGTTCCCACTGATCCTAGATGGTTTTTGATATGTGTATAATATATGAATAAAGACCTAATAGAGCGTAATAGTTTATAGCAGCTGCTGTGATCGGTTATGGCTGGTCTGGAAGGAGCTCAGCCCCCCAGTTGAAGTTGCTAGCTGCTAAACCCGACGCCAGCCAGACTGTCTTGACCTCATCAGCTTCGACGTCTCTGGTTCCTCCAAGTGAGAAACCTTCAGACCAAACCAGGACCTTCTAATTTGACTACCTGAACCACTAACCAATGCTGTCTGAACACCTGGGCTGCTGGGCCCAGGTGAGCTATTGCTCCGCCCTCTGATTGGCTGAGGTCTGTCATCGGCCGTCTAGTGACCGATCAGCTGACTGACCAAGGCCTGGAGTCGCCCGCCACCAGCCCGCTGCCCATGAGCCAAGGTTATTATCGTTAACGACAACGAACGAAATAACGAAAACTAGAATTGAAAAAACATTTTCGTTAACTGAAATAAAATGAAAACGAGTTTTTAAAAAAACGATAACTAACTGAAACTGTATTATGTGTTTATAAAACAAACTTAAATTAACTGTAATAATGTCAAGAACGTCCTTCGTGTTTGTTTGTAGTTTTTTTTCCTCATAAACATTTGAAATCTATTAACTTCGCTCCGCCGTACAACAACAACCGCAAAAAAAAAAAAAGTGATCAGCAGTGATGGCTGCGGCAAAAGTTGGGAGAAAGCGTCTCAGTCCTATTTGGGATTTCTTTGACTATGACTGTGTTAAAGATAAAAATAAGTGCCTTGTTGTAGAAGCAGGTGATACAATGTGTGGAATACTTCTGAAGGAGAAAAAAACCCACGAATCTGAAAGTCCATTTGAAAAGCTCACACAAGAAGGCTAACCAAGACTAGCTGGATAAGCTAGCCTAAGCTAGCCCCCTGGAAAGAAGGCTAACCAAGACTACCTGGATAAGATAGCCTAAGCTAGCCCCCTGGAAAGAAGGCTTACCAAGACTAGCTGGATAAGATAGCTTAAGCTAGCCCCCTGGAAAGAAGGCTAACCAAGACTAGCTGGATAAGCTAGCCTAAGCTAGCCCTCTGGAAAGAAGGCTAACCAAGACTAGCTGGATAAGCTAGCCTAAGCTAGCCCCCTGGAAAGAAGGCTAACCAAGACTACCTGGATAAGATAGCCTAAGCTAGCCCCCTGGAAAGAAGGCTAACCAAGACTAGCTGGATAAGCTAGCCTAAGCTAGCCCCCTGGAAAGAAGGCTAACCAAGACTACCTGGATAAGATAGCCTAAGCTAGCCCCCTGGAAAGAAGGCTTACCAAGACTAGCTGGATAAGATAGCTTAAGCTAGCCCCCTGGAAAGAAGGCTAACCAAGACTAGCTGGATAAGCTAGCCTAAGCTAGCCCCCTGGAAAGAAGGCTAACCAAGACTAGCTGGATAAGCTAGCCTAAGCTAGCCCCCTGGAAAGAAGGCTAACCAAGACTACCTGGATAAGATAGCCTAAGCTAGCCCCCTGGAAAGAAGGCTAACCAAGACTAGCTGGATAAGCTAGCCTAAGCTAGCCCCCTGGAAAGAAGGCTAACCAAGACTACCTGGATAAGATAGCCTAAGCTAGCCCCCTGGAAAGAAGGCTAACCAAGACTAGCTGGATAAGCTAGCCTAAGCTAGCCCCCTGGAAAGAAGGCTAACCAAGACTAGCTGGATAAGCTAGCCTAAGCTAGCCCCCTGGAAAGAAGGCTAACCAAGACGAGCTGGATAAGCTAGCCTAAGCTAGCCCCCTGGAAAGAAGGCTAACCAAGACTAGCTGGATAAGCTAGCCTAAGCTAGCCCCCTGGAAAGAGAAGCTGCAGGCCAGTCAGCGTTAGGAAGGAACGGGAGAAAACAGCAACTATAATGGACTGTTTCCATGGAGACCAGATAGCTGCTGGTCAGTAAATACGCAGGAACACCACAAGAGGGAAGATGCATTGATAAATATATTTATTGAGAATGTAAACACGACTATGTGATTGGATAGCCTTCATAAAGTTCAGTGCTTCACTCGAACCAAAATTACAACCCTAATTTACAAAATAAAACTAAAACTAACACTGAAACTAATAAAAACTAAACTAAAACTAAGTATTTCAAAATAAAAACGAACAAAAACTAGCAAAACTGCTCTAAAAACGAATGAAAACTAACTGAATTTGAAAAACTAAACTAAAAACTAAATAAAAACTAAAACTAATGGAAAATCCAAAACTATTATAACCCTGCCATGAGCCCCGCAAAGCGATGCCTTGGACTGGCTTCTCTCTCATCTAGTCAAGAAAGCCAAATATTTTACATTTTATATTGAAAAAAGAGGCAGTAATGAGTTAAAGATAAAGAAGAACTTAACTCATGGTCACCGAGGTCAGGTGGGCGTGATCCAGTCGGCCTCCAGACCTGCTCGTTCCATCCTTTTACAACATAGTGTCATGCAGAGAGGTGAAAAAAGACGTTTTAAAAGCAGTCTTAAGAAAACCTGTGGGTGAGGTCATGGAGGATTTGTCCGGTTCTTCTTATACAGTCAATGACGGAAACAACTGGAAGATTTTTTCCCTCTGGCTGTCTCAGCAGTGAGACGGGCCTGTTTTAGGCCTCATCAGATCTCTGGACCAGCACTGCTGCATCTGGGATTTTAGAGAAAAGGTCAGAAAATAAGATGCTTTGACTCAGAATGGAGAGAAAGCAGCGTTTGGTCGGGAGGACAGAAGCTGAAATCAAACCCAGAGATGCAGGAAGAAACGTGCACATGACTGAGTCCAGAGTTGGAAAACGATATGTAAGTCCATGAAGTACTGAACAAAGCAGATTCTCCAAATCTCACTTTTAAAACAGTAAAGAAGCTGTTTTTTTTTAATAAACGTATATATTTTGCTCTCCTTTGTTCTCTGGACAGCCAGGTGAAACGCAAGAGCAGTGTTTTCTCTGCAGAAACTTCTAGCACCGTCCTGCTAAAAGATGACTTCAGTGGCTCAGTGTCTCCACCTACAGGCCAATAAGAGGAGTTTCACAGAGTCAGCTGGATGCACATTTCTAGTCTTCACACTAAAGTGCAGCTATGAGGTCACCTGAAGTTTAGTGGTTTGCTGAATACCGACAAAAATAACAAGAATTTCATGTGCAAACATCAAGTCATTATATTAGATTTAAAGTTTAATATAGTATAGTTGTTCTAATACCAAGAGTACTGGTCATAAATGTAATAAAAAGTACATTTTCTTACAAGTATAAAGTTGTAGAAGGAAATTTGTACAGTGAAGCTTAAAAAATAAACTGTGGGTCGAAAGTTCAGTTTGGCACAAACTATAAAATCAGAAGTTATCTAATGGCAGGTGGAAGGAGAACACGTTAGAGTCCGGATCAAACTGAACAGGGACGGACTCAGAAACATCATTAGTGCTGAGTGACATCAGGCTGACGTGATGGTGGTGACGTCGTCTGACTGGTGGCTGGTGTCGTTTCAGAGACGCTGAGGTCCAGAACCTGCAGCTTCATGTTGCTCATCTTCAGCAGCAGCAGAACTATATTCTGGTGATCTTCTTCTCTTCCTGACATCTCATTGCATCCGTTTATTAGCAGCAGCCTGTGTTTTATGATTTATTACTAAACATTAAAACTAGTTTAGGATTTATTGGGATCCAGTTTCACCTGGAACTCCATTTACGTTCAGAGCGTCACCACTTTTTCCTTTTCTTTTCTTTTTTTTTAAACATTTTTCATTTTAATTTTTTTTTTTTTAATTTGGTCCCTTTTCATTAGTTTTTTTTTTTTAATTTATTAATTTTATGTTAAGCTCAACAAGTGTTATTTTGATATCTAATCGCCTTGAAGCCTCTTGAACAGCTGATGATGATGATGAATATCTGGACTATAAACATCATATCCAAACTATGCTGTCCAGTTTGTAAAAACAACAAAACAAAAGCAAACTATATGTCAACATGTCTTTTTCAGTCTCAAAGTTCATTTCCATTTATGGGGTGGAAGGAAATAAATTTTTCCTCATACAGAGACAAAAATGAGCTGATTGCACATCACTTTGATTTGATTGATTGATTTTTTTTATAGAAATCAACAAACATCTAACAGAAGACATCGGTTTTGTAACTCTCAGGCTCGTGCACATATATAATATAATATAATATATAGGGATGTCCCGATCACGTTTTTTGGGGTCCCGATCCGATTCCGATCTTTTAATTTTGATGATCGGCCGATTTCCGATTTTTTCCGATCCGATTTCACTTTTTTTGAGTGGGCAAACAGAGTTTAATTTCCTGTGCATTTTATTTCCTGTGTACATTAATAAATAGGCCTGCATCCAAGCTGAGATTAATAGCTTTTATCATCTCATAAAATAAACAATAACTTATTTAAACACTCTTCTTTCTTTCTTTTTTGTTTGGGAGAATTATTATAAAACACATTTAGTTACAGAACAGTGACTGTTCAACAGTCTCAGTACTAAAGAACATAGCACTTCATTTAAATAGCAGCAGGTGAACTTGGCTAGCAGTTTAAGGCAATGAAAACACTAGCAGAAGTCTTTGTAATCAATGAAATCACATCAGAATAACAATAACATAAAATATTAACTTAACTTCTTTCAAGACCCGCTGCACATGTTCGTGCATCTTTGTGTCCTTTGTCGTTCATGTAATGACGGGAACGAGGCTCGAGGTAATTAATGAGCCGGTTAAATGCCTTGTAAATGTGCTGGTCGTCCTCAGTAATACATTCCACGATTAGCTCGGTAATTTTTCTGTATTTCTCCGAGTCTTTCGGGAGTTTCTTTCTTTTAAAAGTTTCACAGAGCGTTTGCTGCCGAAGCTGGTGCCGACGGCAGCAACTCTGAAGCTGCAGCCGTCGGCACCACAGCACCTGACAGAAGGCTGCGTGATCGGTGCTGCGTGTTTTTTTGAAGTGTCTGATTAAATTGGTGGTGTTGTAAACTCTCTTCTTACTTACCCATCATGATATCTCAGCCTTCCACACGTTGCAAGTCGCAGTTGAAGCGTCGGTCTTTGTAATTTTATAGTGCTGCCACACTGCTGATATTTTTGCTAAAGTTTAGCCTGACGCCGCCGGTCTTAAAACTAAAACTTTTAAGGTGGATACAAGACAGCGCTGCTGGGAAACTTCATTTCAGTGCAAATTATTAAATGTATATAGTTTAAAAAATATTTTTGTTTGTGTAATATGATTACTTTATTAATTTGTGTTAATCAGGATCACTTTTTGAGGAAAAAAATAATGAAAAAAAGATCGGCATGTTATAATAAGGCTGATCGGCCGATCCGATCCACCTTAAATTTTTAAGATCGAAGGCCGATCCCGATCCCTAATAATATAATATAATATAATAAAGGGAGGAGGCTAGTTAATATATGTACCTACAGAACTACTTTACTCGATTTAACTACATTTATTCATTTCTTTTAGATTTTACTGAAAAAAATCTCAACTTTTTTTCTTTAAAAGAAGCTAAATTTTGTCATAAAATACCAAATTTATTGTAAGACTGAGGATTTTGTTGTGTAATTGTGATATTCTGCTGTAAAATATCACAATATTTGCAAAAAAAAAACATTTAGACATAGAATTATGACTTAATAGTAAAGTTTCGTAAGATTTCTTGCCGTAAAATCATGAATTAAAAAACAAAAAAAAAGTTTACTGTATTGTGGATGCATTGTATGGAGGATCCAAACACAGGAATTTCCAGCAAATGTGAATTATTTACAAGAAAAACAAAAATCCAACAACAAGGTGGCGGGAACGTGGAAGGGAGGACAGAGACGCCCAACAGAGACTGAAAAGACAAGACTTCAACACACGAAGGAGCAAACGAGGGAAACAGTGTTGCCAGATATTGAAAATGAAATTATCATAGAGAGACCCCAGAACTATCGTATTTTAGCCCTAACTATCGAACACTAAATCCAACCATGACGTAGCTAATATTACACGCGCTTTGGTTGTATTAGGTCTTTATTGCCGCGATAGGAGTTGTCCGAGCCTTCTTCTTCTTCACATTAGCATTACAGCAGTTGGCCTCCCGCTTTTGGCGCACTATCGCCAGCTATCGCTCACAAGTGACACTACATGAACACATTTCACTTCCTATGGCAGCTTCACAATAAAAGTATCCCGTCATTTTGTTGCATAAAAGCTTTTAATTCGAAACAGCTAAACAGGTATTTAAAGGTCGAAATTATCGTACATTGTTTTTTTTTTTTTTTTTTTTTTTTTTTTTAATACAATTATTGATCGTACATCGTACAAAGGGCAACACTGAATCAGGGAAAAACACGGACGGAAGAAAAGCGGAAGACTGCGAAGACAAGCCAGACCTTTAAAGTAAAACAGGAAACAGGAGACTGATTAAACCCAGAAACATGCGGTACCAACCCACACCTTTATCATTTAATTTAACCTTTATGTCCTATAACCATGACTTTTCCCCAGAAAGTCACAGCTTTGTGCTAAAAAATCATTTATTTCTCAACGTCTCAACTTTTTGTTGTTAAAAGTGGATTTTTGTAAAAGACTCTCAAATTTCACAAAATCCTGTCTTTTTGCATAAAATGATGACCTTATATCATAAAATTATGAATTTCGTATAAATGAAACTTTCTGTGTAAAGTGGTTTGCAATATTGGAACTTTTTTGTTGTAAAAAGCATGTTTGCAAAACCCAAAATCTAATTTGGCATAAAATTGTGATTTTATTGTGTATTTTTGCAACTTCAACTCACCACTTCATGTCATAAAATCTCAAATTCTCAAAAAATCACGACTTTTTTTTTTTTTTTTTTTTTTTAACTCAACATAACTTTTTAAAAATCAACCTTTTGTCACATAATCACAATTTTTTTTGCCGCTTTTGACGCCGGAACAGAAAAGAAAAGACTCCTGTCGACTGGGAGGTGAACGCGGAGGAGCTCGAGCGCCACCTGGAGTCCACCTGCGCAGGTGTCTGCTTCTTCTTTCGTTAGTGTGTGAAAGTAGAGACGCAGAGAGGACAGACCTGCTGGCCAGTCAGAGCCGGACCAGGACGGAACTGGGATGGAACTGGGATGGATGGGTGGATGGATGGATGGATGGATGGGTGGATGGAGCCTGCTCTGTTTTTATCAGCCGGCTGTCACTTCTCTCATCTGAGCTGTCACAGTGAGGAGTGACAGAGCGCGCGCTCATCAAGGCGGGACTGGGGGTTGACTATCTCTGCAATAATCTGCCCGCGCTAAGCTGCTTTATCCCGGCCGAAGCTCCAGACTGCTGCAGCTCTGAAACCAGTCCGGGGGAAGCCGCCGGAGCCGCAGACTGAAAAAGTGCCACAGGGCGGGGAGACGGGCCGGAGGTGGGTGGGTGGGGGGGACTGGCTGTGCGTGAAGTGGGAGTGCGCGCTCGGATCTCCTGCGCGGACAGGAGGAGAGAAACCAGCTCAGACCGGGAAGTGAACCACAGCGGGAAGCTGGCAGCGCTGGTCGGGCATGGAACAGACTGGTCTCTGGATATTCCTCATAACAACGTGTGTTATTCCAGGTAAGACACTTTCTGACACCAGCCGAGGGACAAACAGGACAGAAAGATAAGACGCACAAGATCTAACCCTCTGCAACACACTTTTGTGTTTTTATCTCATTATTTGGAAAAAATTAAGTTGAATTGAAATGATTTTCACACCATCTTATAAGAGATGCCTCCTCCTGCTGATCGTCATCAAGTCCAGAAGGTTCAGGCAGGTATAAATACCACTTAACCCTCCTTTATAAATGAAGCTGAGGCCACGTCCAGCTTGTGCAGCAGTAAAGTATTTCAATGCCAACAATCTAGTTATTTTAGTATTAAACATTTTAGTTAGAGACCAAACTGATCTGTCTTTCACCCAGAACCTTTAGTCAAGTAAAGTTGACATCATTTAGTCAGTTCACGTGTCATCTCCTGGGGTAAGTGGGACAAATTAGGAGACCTGATCAGCACAGCGCTTAGCGTTGTTATGTGTCACCATGAGGTTAGAGGTCGTAAGTTAATGTCATGAAATACTCCATTAAAATGAATTATTACTGAGCAGTCCAGCCCACAGTTTGGGTTTTGTATGTTCTGAATGCCTACTTTTTTAGTCCCAATATGATATGACAGATGTACTGAATTATATATCATCAAAACTTCTAGCAATGAACTGGATTTCTGCCTCAATTTTCCTTAAAAGGTGATCTGATCTTCATCTAATAAACAAAAACAATGTGTTCGGGCTGATAACACAGAAACAATCCTAATTTTAAAAAAAACTCATGTCTTGATTGAACACATTAAACATTCACAGCTCATATTTTATGGCAAATCACGGCAGAAAAGCCTTAAAGTGAGAAGCTTTATGGATCTGGCCCTTCCAGAACCAGATCCAGGTTTTCAGATGGTATCGGGTCCAGTTGAATAGAAATACTCGTACGAATAGAAATGAGCTGATGCCTCATTATACAGTCTAATACCGATTCTGATACGTGAACTTTGGGTATCGGCTCAGAATCAATCAAGTGCTCTTTGAATACGTTTTTTTATTGTAAATACTTGTTTTGGGAGCTATTCCTGCAGTCCCAGATGTTCAGTTAAAGGCTGAGATCTGACAAGTCTGGTCCTGTCGCTGGACAGCTGGATTCCTCTGAACAGTTCCAGCTGTTTCTGAAAAGCTAACTTCAGGGTTTGCTCCGTCTTCTTCATGTGATTAAACGTCTGATCAGACATCATATCTGACCATGTTCAAGCCACCTCTGGATACCGCAGCCCTGCATGATGACCACGCTGGTGGCAGCTCGTCTGAAGCTAGCGCTCCGGCTAAAGGCTGATCTATGCTTCTGGGTAGCAGCTGTGCATTAAGGATACGCATCGCCCCGATGCTGTCTCTGGTGCTCATGGAGGACTCGCACGCACGTGTCGCCTCTGCGTCCGTCTCCTTAGACTTTGAGGTGATGGTTGCCAAACTGAATTGTGGGTTCAGTGTGTTGTGTTGACAGCGTTGCCTCCATTAAAAGTTTGGGGGGGATTCCCAACTTTTCCCGCTTCAGTGCGTCAGCCAATCAAGTGCCGGCTACATAGCTAGCTAGCCAATTAACTTGTACACGGCGCAGCGTTGCCAGGTGTACGATAATTATCATATTTGAATGATAATTTGGCCCTCTGTACGATGTACGATCAATAATCCAAAAAAAAAAGGCCAAATGTACGATAAATTGACTATTTCAAATTACTGTCTCCCGCAACTGTCTGGCGGAGAGTTTTTTTTTTTGTGTGTGTGAACCCTGCCGGCATCTGTTCCCATGTGACATGTTTCCAGCCAATCGTGCTTTGCTGAGCGGGAGATACGAATGTTTGTCTCAGAACAACTAGCATGATAGGCTGAATGGGTTGAATGGTCGGCTCCGCCCGCTATTTAACACTAAAGTGATTAAATTTGACTATAGCGCATCATTGGGCTTGTTATTTTTATTATGACAGATGTAAGATAATTTCCCTCAAAATACGATAATTTTGAGTCCCTGGTACAATAATCCTACATTTCCCACCTGGCAACGCTGACGCGGCGGCAGGACTGATTCAAAGCACGCCGGCTATTTCTGTAGCGAGGAGAATGAAACTTCCCTAGGTGTTGAATTCTACGGAGCCCCTCTGGTGAAATTTGATAAAAAAAATAATAATGCATGGCCACGGGATAATAACGCATGCCCACGAGATAATTATAGTAGCCATTTCCAAGCAGAGATTGATTGTTGCTTGCTTGATTCATACTATAACCAACAAACATGGACACTTTTGACTTAATTTTATTTTATTTTAATATAGGAATGAATTACAATGACATTCTTAAGGTACTTGCGGTTAGGCATGGAGTATTGCTTAGCAAGAGACACTTAATTCGGCTGCTCAGCGTATTAACTATCCCGTGGCCACGTATTATTATCCCGTGGCCACTCATTATTATTTTTTTATCAAATATCACCAGAGGGGCTCCGTAGAATTCAGCATTATACTTGTGCGTTACTGTTTGCGTCACTCTATAATTCCACCACCAGCCACTAGACGGCAGCGCAGCTTCTTTTCTGCAACGGTGTAGCTCAAGTTTCCTGTTTCCTATATGTCGCTCAGACACAACAACCAAGGAAACAAAGAATATGTTACCTGAGTTGGCGTTGTTCGGTTGTTTTCTGAAGACGCTGCCGCAAACTGTCATTCTACCGAACGTGAAGACAACGAAGAAGAAGCAGCAGCAGGAAACTGAAACATGAAGTGGCCGATCACATTTCTCTGTGGTGTCTCGATGTGACGCGCAGTTACATTCGGGGAGAGGTGCACGTCAGGCTATGCTGTAAAGTTCGCACTCACGGCTCGGCCACAGCAAAGCTTTGATGCAGAAATATAAATCAGCCTTCAGCTGACGTAACACCGTTTCCCTGCCCGCCGACTCTCAACACGAAGTGGCAGGATTGAGAAACCTTTAGAGCTATGACGAAGAATCTGGGTTCATCTACAGCAGCCATTCCCAAACTTCAGAATACCAAGGACCAATTTGAAATGTGAAAAATCTCTGCAGTCCACCGAAACCTTTAATTACAACTGTGATCAACATACAGGACCAGGAACCATGATCCGATATTAATGTGAGGGGTCAACAAATAAGGTGACACTTGTTATATTAAGTTAAGATGACAGTAGAATAACACTTAACTGGTTTGGTTTATTACTTCTTAATGTTTTTAAATCATGTCATGAATATTTTACAGTAATTAAAAACATATTCAAAAAAAGATCAAGGATTTAAAACATTTGTTTAATTTTAATGACCTCTCACGGCCCACCTGCAGTCCCACGACAGCCCACCAGGGGGCCGCGGCCCACACTTTGGGAATCATTGCTCTAAAGGGTTTAATCTGTGAAATCAGCTTTCAACTCCAGGCCAACCAAAGTGTCCAGTACAATCACTGTAAAGTGCAATTAATCAATTTTTGTTGATTAATTTGAAGCCGTAGTTTACTTGAACCCGGTGGACAGATGTTACCGATGCTGTGGTGATTCACGCAACTAAAAATCAAGTCCTCGTTTACAGTTTAAAAGCCCGAGTTCATCCATATGATGAACGCAATCGACCCCAAACATGATGCTACTTAATAACACTAATGAATATGTTTGATTGCTTATCGCTGGTGTAATATGATACAATATGACGGATGACAGATGTTAGTTGATATCAAAAACGGCAACTATTGATCAAAGATATCCTGTTGATTGAACACAGTCACTTCCACACCAAGAAATGAAAAAGCTTTTTAAAAATTATGTAATTAAAGTTAAAAAAAATATTAAAAATGTACAAAAATGAATGGAATATTAATAGGATGGCGTCCACTGGGGGGCAGCAGCAGTCAAAACCGGTCGTCTGCAAATCGTCGAGTTCTTGCTCATGGTGATATACTGCTATCGTTGTGGGTAATGATGAAATGCATTATGGGAGATGTAGTTTATTATCAATGTGCACTTTAAAGCAGTGTAAGCTTATTTTAAGTCGTAAAATATCGGTTTAAAATTTAAGCTAATAGTGCACAAGCACTCGAGGGCCACATAAAATGACGTGACGGGCCACATTTGGCCCGCGGGCCTTGTGTTTGACACATGTGCTTTAAAGTCATTGGATTCACACTGATCAAATTTCTTCCCGTCATACATGAACAACCCGCGTGCTTTGAATTAGTCCCGCCTCCAGCTGTGTAGCCACAACCCGACTGGCTGATGCATGCATTGAAGCAGCGCCAACAGTGTGAGTCCAGGTGAATGTGGTGATGCATGTGGTGTTTAACGAATGTGTGGTGGTTTGAGAGGTTTTTTTTTGTCTTAATTTAAGAGAGAGAACATAAATTGATTAAAACTGAAAATAAAAGATGAGGGATTTTCTTAGTTGGCCACGGCTGCAGATGGCCTCCCTGGATGTCAAACAGCATTTGTTTGAATGAATGGAGCAAAGCTGGCCTCAGTGTAACAGGTGCAGCGGTGTTATCACGCGCAACTGTGGCCAAACATGCAGCTGCGACAGGATGGAAATGCGCCTTATATGTAATGACCAAAACGATCGCGGCGGATGTGCTGAGCTGTGGTGACATCTGCTGTGATTGCTTTTTTTTTTTAACTTTTTTTTTTTTTCACTCCTCTCCGCCGGTGCGCACGCATGTGTGTTTTGCGTTTGTGTGAGGCCAAGTGATTGTCAAGCTGAAGGACGGTGGATTAGAGCCAAGACAAGACAGCTGCCACGTCTCAGCCGCCTGGCCGCCGCTGCAGCGTGTCTGTCGCCCCCCGGCTGTCGGGCACTTTGAGGGTCTCCTGAGGGCCTCCTGCCCATGTTGTGGGGGGCCACTTGTTTCTCTGTTAAAGCAGCTGCTGGGTAGATGTTTGAAGCAGAGGCGTGTCTAGAAATTTTTTTGGGGGGTGGCCAGACAGGAACACAGACTGTAGAAGGGTGGCACAGTAAAAAATCCTATTTTATTTAAATTCCATGCAGTTTTAGATTGCAATGAACAGTACTTGAAAATTTGAACAAAAAGTATTTATTTACCCAAAATCTGGGACATCTAGAACACAAATTTTATCCATTTCACTGTACGCCAGAGACATCCTGCCTGCTTTCAATGTAAGACTTGCATTAAAGTGGAATTACAAGAGTTTCTGTATGTTTAATACCTCTAGGACGGCTGTATACATCTGTTTTTTGTGTTTTTTTGCAAAGCGTTCAACAAAGTCATTCAAGTTCAATGACTTTGCCCTTCTCCTCTCGATACTAAGTATGCAGATGTTGCTGAGCCAACATGATTTATCATTCATTGTAGTTCGCAAATTATTTTTTATTAGTTTAAGCGCTGAGAAACTGCGCTCACAACTGGCGCTACTCACAGGCGAGGCTAGAGCTATCCTGCACAAGTTAGAAAGCTGATGGTTCAAGGAAGGTTGTGAAATCTAGTATACTGGATATTTCAGTCCCATCCAGTGACTTTCTCTGAAGGACCTTTTTTATTTATTTATTTATTTTACAGTGAAAAAGTTCTCTGCCCCTACTGTTGTCTGTCCCTGAAGAAATCATGTCTTTTGTTTGATTCGGTCACTTCAAGTCAGAAAAATGATTCATAAAAACTAAAACACACAGGATGGATATCACATGCCATGATGTTATTGACTCTCGTTATTTAAATTAGTCATCCAAATATTTCATAGAAACACCCGTGCAAACAAGACAGCTTTACATTTCTAACTGTAATGCTTGTTAGAACAAATCCATTTCTGTCTCACATTTAGCCTGCTTAGCTTACCGTAGTTTAAATCTTAACTCTATAGAACTTAGCTCCTTACATACAACTTACTTGTCAACTTTAAAGTCAACATTTGCGAAATATTATAGAGACACGTTGTAAAAAAATGTTTAACATATCGCTTTTTTTCCTTTAAGATCAAAATTGTTGCGTTCTCTTGTGCTGTAGTCTCAAAGCGCTGCTTTTTCTTCTTATATGGATTTTAATTGCGGTTTACAAGAAACTGGTTTTGCATTACCGCCACCTACTGGGGCGCTGTTTTATCGTTTTCTTCGTTTTTACTGTGTCAGTTGTGAAAGAACAAACGGTGCATTTCCGCCACCTACTGACATGGAGTGTGAACTGGAACGTAGCATTTAAAAATAAAAGTGGGGAAAACTGGTCTTCAGTCGCTTCTTCTTCAGTCGTTGGCAAACAACTGGTAAAGAGTGTACAGTCTGAAGCTTCCAATTTGAAACACTAAACTAGATGCACGATGAACACAGTGATTGACAGCTCTGGTGGGGGTGGCCAGGCAGGGTGGCCAATCAAATTTCAAGGGTAGCCGGTGCCACCCCTGTGGCCACGCCCATGGTTTCAGGGCCTCCTGCGCAGGGAAACGCACAGAAAAAGGCGTCCAGATGAATTTCTCCATAATCCACCGCCCACATCTGGAACACACAGACTAACGGAAGTAATCCGGCACAAACACAGACAAAACCTCTCCGCCTTTTGTTGGTCCATGCAGACCCTCCTCCCTCATTGTTTTCCTCATCCAGCCAGTGTTTTTTTCTTTTTCCCCCCCCCCCCCCCCCCCCCCCCCCCCCCCCCCCCTCCCCGTGTCTCAAACAGAGATGCAGCAGTCGTCGTAATCCCGTGAGCTGCCGGTTGAACGCCGGCCAGGAGCGCGCTCCGCGTTCCTGCAGCGCCGCGGAGATTACGCACTCTCACGGACACACACACAGACACGCACAAGCGAAGACACGTGCGCAGCTAGATTCCTGTCACAAACAAGCAGAGATTACAAATGACTTTTGAGAGAATGGAAAGTTTTTTTTTCTTCCTTTTTAATGGCCCGTCTCAGGAGCGCGCGGTTCATCCAGCCGTCAGGTGATTTGTTCTGTCGCGCGTTTCTGCCGTCGGGTTTCTTGCACCTGTGCGCGAGGGAGGCTTCAGTTAATGTGTCTTCATTCAGCCTCAGGTTTTCCCGCATTACATCACCAAACCAAAGTACCAGCAGGGTGTGTAATCCCCGATCAATCGCAGATTTGATGACCAAAAGATTAAACTGTTAATCTGCCCTCTTTTCTCTCTCTCTCTCTCTTTTTCATTTTCTCATCCATTACACAAGGCTGGTTTTCAGATTTTTATTTGTCTTGTAGCCAAGTGGAGGATGTTGTTGCTGTGATGTCTCGTTAACAGCAACATCAGTGTGACAGTTGAGACACTGAAATAACACATCTTCTTGGGTTTGACTTCATTAAACGTTTAAATCAATCAAATTCTAACTAAATAAAATATTTACGACTGCTTGAATTATATTTATTTGGTGTTAAGCGTCAGACAGCTCCTATGGAAGCTGCACACTCCAGTTATAGATTATCTGTGTGAGATTATCGAGACAGTTGGAGGTCTGTCGATGACGTCATAAAACCAGTGTCTGGTTCATCAGTAAATATATTAGTTTGATGTCATCCTCATGAAAAGGAACCTACAGAAAAATGTCTGTCATTTCCAGGCAGATTATTATAATTATTATTGAACTATAAAATAATCAAAAAATGAATAACAGTCTGCAGAATAATTCATTTTATTCTAACAGAATAAATCCTTATTATTTATTGCATACATTTTGTGTAGATTTCTATTATTAAATTTCATTCTGTCTATGTAGATTAGTATATAAATAGTTAAAAAAAAAACATTTTTTTAATTTTTAAATTATAATTATTACCTAACTATGTATGTAGCTAATATCATAATAATAATAATAATAATTCATTTTTTATCATAAATCTTAATGTCACTTCATCTTAGTTATTCAGGGAAAATAAATGTAAACTCTATTTACGGTTCAGTGATGGAGACTGGAGATGGAAACTATTCAATAATTTAATGTTCCTCTGAATAAATACGACCAGATATCAGCTGTCAATCATCTGAAGCAAACCAAAAAGGATAAATATTAATATCAAATTGCTTGTCAACTTTAAAAATAAGTCTCAGGTCTGGGATAAAGGCAGAAAAGAACACGAATGTCCACAAGTAAAGAGAAACAGCTGCTCTGACATTTATCTCTGTTCATCCCTGCTGACTAGAGCTGAGCGATTTTATCGATTCTGTGATATATATCGATATTTTATTTCCCCAGAGAGTATCGATATTCAGCTGTGGGTATTGATTATCTAAGCTTCTTCCAAAACCCCCGTGTCCCACCTTTAAAAGCTTGCAAGCAACAATTTGCACTGTTTAAATAAATGAAACTATTTTTCTCAACAAATCTTTTATTCATTTAGTCCAGCATTTGCAAGCTGCCTGTCAGCCATATAATGTGTAATTGATGCTTTCAGTTCAATTAATTCACAAAGTCATTGGAACACTCACAAGATGTCACCAAAATCACTTTGTCCCTTTAAAATCTTTCAGAAAATTATGTAAATGTATTGTAAGATGAATATCGATATATATCGTATCGTGAGCCGAATATCGTGTATTGTATCATATCGTATCATATCGTGAGATTAGTGTATCACTATAACCCTACTGCTGATGAGAACGCACATCTTCTGCCGTCAGATATCTATTAATCCAACCACCAGAGATGTTTCTGGAAGGTTTTCAACCTGTTCTGCTTCACGTCTGTTGCCACAAATTTGGTACAAATGCAATTGAAAGACACTAGATTTAAAAAAAAAAAAAAACACAAACAAAAAAAAAGATTTCCTGGCTTCTAGAAAAGCTTAAAGAGATGTGCAATATTTTAGCCTCTGTAGAGGCCAAAGCGCTTCAGTTTTTACTTTCAGTCGAACCTGTTACAGTCGACGTGTCGACGACCTTAAAAGGTAAAAGCTTTTTAAAAATAAATCTACATTATTGATATTTTGTTTTGCGGGAATCTCACCAGGTGCCTCCATAGCTCTCTACTGTCAAATAAAAATCCTAGTTTTTAGAAAATCATTCACTTGTTGTGGAGAAACATCTTCAGTCGCGTTGCAAAGATTTTGACTGAAGTTGTCATGTCCGGTCAAATACAGGAATTATTCTAGAAACAGACTGTGAAATTTGTGATATAATAACTAAAATTTGTCATTTTGTACCAAAGTTGTAATTTTATTTAAAAGGTTTTTGGTTTTACTACAAAAAGTCACCATATTAAGTAAAAAAAAGTTAACTTTAATTAATGAGTTAACATGTTATTATCGCATTAAATCATTAATTTATTAACACTGGCATTTATTTTATCGCGCGTTAACGCATGTTGCTCACATGCTTTTGTTTTGAAAAGTCTGTTACTGGCTGCTGCGGAACTGGAAGAGAATTGGCAGGGAAAAGCTAAAACAGACATGGAGAACGGTAAAAATCTGTAAACTTTACAGTTCAGGTAGCAACTCAGGTAGAAATATTAACAATTCTGTCTGGAAAAAAATTCTGGACTACAACAAAACTGTTAAATCCCTTTGTTCAAAACTTTGTCGTCATTCCTCCATGTTCCATCAGATCTGCTCCATGTGTTCACTGTCCTGCTGTTCTCTAGCTGGTTACTGCAGTGCGGCTCCATCTAGTGGCACAGATGTGTAATGACAACAGAAAGTCCAGTCCTCCATTATAAAACAAATTCAGTTCTGTGGCCCATTTTTTCATTTCATATTTTTGATCCAAGTTAGGGATGCACATGGTTAACCGTTTAACCGTTGACAGTAACTCTAACTGAGTAATACTAACGGTCAATTTTGTTTTTAAACTACGTAATTCAATCAACTCATGGGGCGTGTCGACAGGTGCAACAGGCCTCTGATTGGTCAATTCTACATCCACGTAGAAAAGAGCGTGTCATCGAAAAAATGAGGAAGTACCCACATCTGTACGATTCTGGTTCTCCTCACTACAAAGACAGCACATATTCTAGTAATTCATGGAGGGAGATAGCGATGAATGTGGGTCTGGATACGGCCGAGACGGTGAGGAAGTGGAAAACGCAAGAGATAAGTTTAGCTAGTTCGTGATTGTCGCTCTTACGATGTGGCGTGAAATAACATAGCGGTGACCGCGCTAGAATAAATCAAAAGTGACGGCGGCATCTCTGCGACAAGCTGACGCCGACACATTGCCGTAAGAGTATACACGGGGAAGTGTCCGCATGCGTCCACGACAACGCGCGCAACATCACGGCAGCTAACCCTCCCGGACTTATCGGTTAACGGTTATTAATCGTTAAAGGGCGTCGGTTACGGTAATAAAAAAAATCCAAAATGTGAATCCCTAATCCAAGTCTAAAATTGAAATATTAAAAAAAAATGGCATTTTTTCATTTTTTGTGTTAGATTAAAAAATGAAAAAGTAATAAAATGTCACTTTTTAATTTTTTTAAAATTTTTTTAAAATTTTTTTTTTAATTTTTGATTGACAATTGAAAATGGAAAAAATGAATGATACATGGATTGGTAAAGTTACTGAACTTTAACATGGACATTTTCATTTTAAAGTTCTCCCAGATGGAGGATTCAACAGAAACAAGGTTATTTGTAACAACTGACAAGTTGAACTCACCGTTAAAAGTGTTACATGTGTTACTGACAAGTGCTGATGTTAAAAGTGTTTGAACAACAAATGTTATGGCACTTTGGTTCATATGGCAGCAAGACATTTAAATAAAAGTGACCTTTACACTACTTTTGAATTCATTATTTGATTTTGCGTATACAATGCGATTAATCGTGTTTAATCAGGGAAATAAAGCGATTAATCGCGATTAAAAATTCTAATCGTTGCCCAGCCCTACATATTTTATTAAAAATGAGTGTTATTTCATAAAAGTGCTCTTTTCTCTGGGCTGGAGCACCTGCCGTGGCCTCTCTGTGTCAGTCATACGAGCGAATGTTAAATTTAGCTTTTCACATAATGGCGAAGAAAGATGCAGGATTTCCGCCCAGGATGCAATTGTAAAGGCCGACGACATGCTGCGCTGCTCTTTCTGCTCCCGCGCGGTGGCCATTCAAGCGTGAAACAGTATTGGTATTGTTCGGTTTCGTTCCCATGCTGCCCTATGGCCCGAGCGCTGCCGTTTATGGATTATTGTCATGTGGGCCGCTGAGGTCATTTCCTGTGGTCAGAACAATGGAAGAATGGGAGCGGACGCAGCAGAAAAGGAGGAAGCTGGGAGAGATGCGGGACGAGCGGGTGTCTCAGGGAGGGAGGGAGCGTTGGTCGGCTCTGGACTCACCTTAAGCCTCTAATCAGCTCAGTGGCTCATCGGGGGCTACGCTCAGCAGGAAGCTACATGTGGGCGAGTGTCTGAACCCTCCTGTCATCTTAACATTCATTTTACTCCTCGTGGCCGGGCCTTCACCCGTGGGGCACCGCTGGGAAAAACCCGAACAAGATACGTGGGTCCTCCCTCCTGTGGGCCAACACCTGTAGAAGGGGCCATACGAGTCGGGTGCCATGTGGAAGGGGCAGTGGCCTCGGTGTCCCGACCCTCAGTGATTAAAACTGGCTGTCACCTACCTGGTGGGGGAGGAGCCTGAGCTTCTGCATGAGGTTAAAGATTGGCTGGATAGGGTTTGGCTCATCGTTGCTGAACTTTGTTCCACTCTGGCGTTGAGCTGAGGTGGGATCACTTATTTCTCCCTGGCTGGGAGTCTGGACCTTGGGGTTTTTTTCCCAGTGTTGGGGAACGGCCTCCGACTGTTGCTTGTACCCAACGTTCTTGGAGTCCCTGACGGGGGTACTGGGAAGTCCACTGTTCTACTGGGGGACGATGGTGTTACCTGGAAGAGCGTTCGTCATCTATAACAGTGGTTCTCAACTGGCCTGGCTTCAGGACCCACCATCACCCTTAATGACAAGCTGTGACCCAAATCAAGGAAAATTTCCAACTTCTCATATTTATTGAATGAAAAGATTGTGCAGTTTGAATCGGAGATAGTAAATGAGAATGTCACAGAATGCCAACACAAAAAATAGTTTACTGGTGAACCAAAACAGCAAAAACCAAAATGGCTTCAAGTGGGAAATATTCCCTTTGATGCTCAATTAGCTACATTTTAATTAAATCCAAAACACTTCACTTCAGTAACTTCAGCCTTTTTTTAACAGACTCAACATGCACAAACATGAAATAAAAAAGTGCAACCACTGAGCAGTAGTTTCAAAAAGAACTCAAATATGTAGCATTTGCTGAGTAACGACTTCCTGAATATATACAACAATTTCCTTTAAAAACTATCTAGTCACTTATTTAAACATTAATCATAAAGCTGACATAATAATCAGAACATTTCAGTAACAGCCATTTTTAAGACTCAACAGTGCTTTTATGCACAAACATGAAATAAAACAGTGCAACCACTGAGCAGTAGTTTCAAAAAGAACTCTAAATATATAGTTTTAGCTGAATAACCACTCACTGAGCTTTGACTTCAAGATAAGAAAATCCATATCTCATATATTAATCGTTGTATCTGTGTCACAGATCAACACATGTAAACAAACTCTGCAGGTCTTTTTCTATGGTGTGAACTGGCGGGTGTCAACTCGCATCACAGGGCGTTATCGCCATCTACTGTTGAGTAGATGTCTACTGTCTACGCATTTTTTTTTTTTTTTTAGCATTTCCTTCCCCAGGCAAAGGCCCACGACCCTCTGAAAACGGGTCTGTGACCCACTTTTGGGTCACGACCCACCAGTTGAGAATCACTGCTCTTTAACAAACACCATGTTTGATCATAAAAGTGTCCATCAAGGCACATGGTACCAGGAAACCCTGGGGCGCAGTTCAGTGATCACCTTTACTGTCAATCATCGTGTACTGAGGGTTTGCTGGGAACGTCAGAGGCAGAGGAACCCGTCAGATCTTTAACTTCCACCTTCAGCAGAGAATGAGACAATGAGAATGAGCATCTTCAACTCTGAGACTGTGGTTCTCAGTCTGAAAAGGGTCGAAGGCCTTCTCCAGGTTGGGAGTGAGGTTGTGCCTCAAGTGGAGGAGTTTAAGTACCTGGGGGTCTTGCTCACAGGTGAGGGGAGAACGGAGCAAGAGGTCGACAGGTGGATCGATGCACCTTCTGCAGTAATGTGGACTTTGTAGCAACCCGTTGTGGAGAAGAGAGAGCTGAGCTGAAAGGAGAGGCTCTCTGTTTATGATCCTCTGACGATCTTTGCTCCAACCCTCACCGTGGTCACCATCTGGGACGAGTGAGAGAAGGAATGAGATTTCAGATACAAGTGGCTGAAATGAGTTTCCTCCGTTGGGAGGCTGGAGAAGATCCGTCATCTGAGAGGACTTAGTGTAGAATCGCTGCTCCTCCACATCCAGAGGAGCCTGTTGAGCTGGTTCAGACACCTGGTGAGGTGCCCCATCTCTGAACCAAAGCTCTTTTGTCTGACGAGCAGCGACGTGGACTCTCGGCTGAATGTAGAGATACCAGCCAAGGATGCCTTCAGGGAATCTTGATGTTGTTTCTGAAATAGTTTGAACTTCCAGGATCGCAGGGGAAGTGACGCTTCACCTGCCTGAGAGAGCTTAAGTCCTGAGATCAACCAAAGACAATCTTTCAGCTTCCATGGAAATATGAATAAAGGCAATGTTTTCTTTTTCTAATCTTGTGATCACTCTTGGAAAACCATTAGATTTTAGGCTTGAAAAAAAAAAGAGGGAGCATTTAGAGGGGATGTGAGTTAATATATTCTAACGTTAAATATGTACGTTGATGGATGATTAAAAAAGAGATTTTCTTTAAACAGGAATAGGCTCAGATTTTGGGACTATTATAAATGTTGAAATTAAATCCAGCGACATGTTAGTGTAATTTAGCAAACGGACTGGAAGTAAGGGGAAGCACTGAGTCTGCTTCAGTGAATCCCGTCACGCAGGATTAGTCAATCTCCTGGTTGTATTTCCTCAAACGTGCTCCATCTGTGAGCGGCGGTGGGATTGAACATGATCAAACTCTTCCCTGCAGGTCAACGGTGACCCTGCGTCCGTCAGAAAATCTGATACCTTCACCCGGGGATCGTCCGCTGGTCGTGTTCGCACAGATTTTGATGCGTTTTTAGGGAAGTGGGTTAAATTTGCTGGCAGACGGATTAGGTTGTGGTGGGTTTAACGGTGTTTGTTTGGTCTAAATAGCGG
Organism: Hirundichthys speculiger; assembly: GCA_018398805.1. Taxonomy (NCBI): domain Eukaryota; kingdom Metazoa; phylum Chordata; class Actinopteri; order Beloniformes; family Exocoetidae; genus Hirundichthys; species Hirundichthys speculiger. Next base: position 68,460 of record JAGFBZ010002087.1, read on the forward strand.
TTGCCGTCAGGAAGTATTACTACTTTCACAAATGGCTGAGGCAGATGAAAGTGACACTTAAGCCCTTTGTACACAGCGGTTGTGCCACTTGGGTGAAAAATTGCCACCCTGGTAAAGCCAGGACCTCCTGAACCGTTGATACCAGGCAGGACGGGTCCGTGCTTTCATGCTGTTTCCTCCAAACTCAGGCCCGACCATCTGAACGTTCTTCCAGTTCTGGTGAGTCAGTGTGTTTCCTGTTCGCAGCGGTGACGCCTGGCTGGTCTTCTGCTGCAGGAGAACATCTGCTTCAAGATTCCACGTGTTCAGAGAGAGTGTGGAACGGCCCGGCCCGGTCTATACGGTTTGAGCCTCAGCAAGTCGTCTTGACCATGTGAGGATAGGGATGGGAATTTATAAGATTTTTCCGATTCCGATTCCATTATCGATACTGTTTAACAATTTGATTCTTTATCGATTCTAATTGGGGGAAAAAGGAGAACAAACCGTTTTATTAGCATCATTTTTATTTACTTAGAAGTCACGAGCTTACAAACTCAACAGCGAGGTCAAAAGAGGCCCAAAGCCTGGATAATGTGTTAACTGTTGTAATATGTAACTTGCAAATACACAAGAATGTGTAACATTTTACTAACAGATTTTTCCTAATAGAAATGAAAAAATCTCCTTTTTAAAAGGATATATGAGCTAACTAAGCACTCAAAAATAATAATAAAGAAAGATAAATACTATCAAATACAAAGGAACAGTTCATAGTACAAATCTGCAAATACTATGAAGAATTAACAATTCTTTTACAGAAAAATAATCATGTCTTCCAGCCTCTGAACCAGACAGACTCTCTCTCTCGTCACGGTCATCTTCTAAATGTAATGCAGAAGGCATTCGTTTAATAGCATAGCGTTAATGTTATAGCGTGTTTTACAAAGAAGCACATAGGCAGTGGGATAGCTACTTACCAGAGTTACCAGAGGTGATCTTAGCTTGGCTACTGCTGCTGGGTTGAGATCCATCAGTCCGAAGCGTCAAAAACACGACACTCGTTATCACATGTTGTGTGTTCAAATGTTTCTGCATGTTAGCCGTGTTCCCTCCCGACGCTCCACTTTACAATGACTGCTAGTTGCCTTGTTGCCATCTTTCTTTGTTGAAGTGAAGTCAAACTTTGGAGCATTTGAACCTGGTGGGCGCCATTGTTGTTTACAACTGCAATGCGCGTGCTAAACCGACGTAACTTAATCACGTAAGTGCTTTCTGGAATTGACTGCGTGTAACTTGCGTAAATTACATGAGATTCGTGCTGGTTGGAATCGATAAGAGAATCACTGGATAAACTGCCAAACGATTCCATGGAATTGAAACACATGGAACCAGTTCTCTACAGGAACTGGTTCTTTACAGGAACGGGTTCTCTACAGGAACTGGTTCTCGATTCCCAACCCTACGTGAGGAAATGCATGGAGAGGTGTTGAGGTTTAGCTTCACGCTACGGTCACTGGGCGAGTACACGTTCACGTTAACATCAGTTCAGACGCGACGTTTCACAGCGACCATCCCAGAAAATACCAGACGGGACAAGAGAAAAGCATAACTCAAACACAAAACAGTTTTCTGCAGAGTCTCGTCATTTCCGAGTGTTATTCTAACACCCCCAGACTGTCTATTTTGTGGTATCATCTAGAGGGCACATAAACCAAGATTTAAGACACCAAAACACCATTCAAAGATCAGAGGATGCTTAATAAGAGGATGTTGTTGATCTACAGCTCTCAGCGTGGGGTGTTTTTTATTTTGTTGTTGTTCTTTTTTGGACTGTTTCCCTCTGTGATCCCTCCATTTCCATGGAAATATGTTGGACAGCAGGGTGAAGCCTGAGCCATGCCACCTTCTTATATGCTTTTTTAATTCAGAGTCACATTTATTTAATACAACGCTCAGGTTTCTACCCACCGGCTAAGACCACTGGGTTTTAAAAACGTGGACAAGTGTACCCATTACACTTTTTCCTGTGAGACTGAGCTGGATGGTGCAGAGGAAAAGTAACTTTAATGAAAATTGAACAATGCAGCACTAGAGAATCCAGTCTATGAGGTCTCATCTCTTTGTCACGGTTGTAAGAATCACTTTCAAATGGAGGTCTTATGTTAAAATACAACAGCGTATCCATAAAAAGGATTTGAAATGGCTAGAAGATATTGTTGGGAGGACAGGGTGACCAGGCTTCAGTGAGGGAAGCTGACATCACATGTCTTGTTTCTGTTAGGAGGGGTCCGTGCTTGAACCTTCATGGGGACTTGAGCGAACATCTACAGGAGATAAATGCATCCCTCTGTTGGGTTAGATAGTTGAGGACAAGCCTGAAAACTGCTGGGTGGAGATTATGTCACCTCATTGCTGATTGGCTGTACTGTTGGCAGGAGTATGTAAATATAACATACAAAAACTCAGCAATGATCTCAGCTCCTTCCTTGTTCATCTTGTGGTTTTAATTTTTTCCCCCACCATTTTTCTTTTTTCGTCGTTTTGTTTTTAAATATTGATTCTTTTTATTATTTATGTAATTGTTATTGATTTGCATTTTATTTGTATTTATTTTTGATTATTTTATTTGATTTAATTTTGATTATTGTTTATATATTTGTTTCTTCTTTTTTCATTTTAATTTTTGTATTTTTTGTTTTTAAATATTGATTATTTTTATTATTTATGTAATTTTTTATTGATTTGCATTTTATTTTAATTTATTTATTATTATTTTTTTTTAATTTTGATTATTGTTTATATATTTGTTTCTTTTTTTCATTTTAATTTTTGTATTTTTTGTTTTCAAATATTGATTATTTTTATTATTTATGTAATTTTTTTATTGATTTGCATTTTATTTTAATTTATTTTTTATTATTTTTTGTATTTAATTTTGATTATTGTTTATATATTGTTTCTTTTTTTCATTTTAATTTTGTATTTTTTGTTTTCAAATATTGATTATTTTTATTATTTATGTAATTTTTATTGATTTTATTTTATTTTTAATTTATTTTTGATTATTTTATTTTTATTTAATTTTGATTATTTATGTATTTGTTTCTTATTTTTTCATTTTATTTTTTATTTTTCCCTTTCTGATTTTTTTTTTTTTTTTTTCGTTTTACTGGTGATAGTTGGCTAACTCAGTGGATCCTGCCAGGTCCAATACAGTAATGGAGCCTGAAAGGACAGCTGAAAGGACTGAGGAGGCCCCGTCACAGTTTCAGCCTCCTGTGTTTGATCTCTGCAAACAAAAACACATCATTTTTGTGCATTCTCCTTTTGTGTGAGATCATTAGGACTTTTTCTGATATCATCTCTGACCTTGTTGGTAACACTCGTCTTGACAGAGACCAGGTCCTAGTTAGTGTCAGGACAAAGGTGTGAATTGAGGGTAAACAAAGTTAAGCCAGTAATGGTTAAGGTTGCGTTTAGGCTCTACACATGAGACGGCAGTGTCCTTGACAGAATAGCTGGACAGGATCGTGTGTTTCATCATCTTCTATGAGCATGTTTGACAATCAGAGGAGCTACTGTTCTGGGCTGTTTTTTTTGTTTTTTTTTTGTTCATTGTGGCCTCTTTTATTCTTTATCCTGCAACATGAACGGCAGTAGTATTATTTTCCTCTTTAACCAAACAGAAAGACCAGGATTCTTTGAACTGCTTCTGACAGCAGGGAAGTGCACGTGAGTGACATGCACACTCTGTAAGGGGGGCGTGGCTCTGCTGTGGATTTATTAAAGGAGATCAGTAAGTCAGTGCGAACAGTAACTAAACAAATCCAGCTTATGTATACCTCCCTCTAATCGCACAACCTCATTTTACCTGAAATGCAACACCTGTATCAGGTCAACTTGCGGGGTTAACTGTGTCCACATTCCTGTTGGTCTGATGACCCGAGCATGTGTAAACATGGACGTGTTTGCGTGCCTGCATTTGTGAGAGGTTTTAAAGGCAGGGTAAGTAATTCTGCTCAGTCCCTAACTCTGGACTCTTCTTGTCACAGTCAGTGAATATCTGAAACTCAAACTGTCCAACTTCACAGCCTGGTACAAGAAACAGTTTTGATCTCCAACTGTATTAAGGGTAAAGTTTTTTTTCTTTGTCGCCTTCTTTTGTTTTACTGGCGATAGTTTCCTAAACTCAGTGGATCCTGCCAGGTCCGACACTGTAATGGAGCCTAACAGCTGAAAGTGGAAACTTGCAGAGCTTCATCTGAGCTTCACAGCTCCTCCAGCCCAAGGTTATTATTGTTAACGAAAACTAGAATTGAAAAAAAAACTAGAGTTTTTAAAAAAAACGATAACTAACTGAAACTGTATTATGTGTTTATAAAATGAACTAAAATTAATTTTAATAATATCAAGAACGTCCTTCGTTTTTGTATTTGTAATTTTATTTCCTCATAAACGTTTGAAATCTATTAACTTCGCTCCGCCGTACAACAACAGCTGCAAAAAAAAAAAAAAAAAAGCGATCAGCAGTGATGGCTGTGGTAAAAGTTAGGAGAAAGTGCCACAGTCCTATTTGGGATTTCTTTGACTATGACTGTGTTAATGATAAAAAATAAGTGCCTTGTTATAGAAGCAGGTTATCCAATGTGTGGAATACTTCTGAAGGAGAAAAAAACCCACGAATCTGAAAGTCCATTTGAAAAGCTCACACAAGAAAGCTAACCAAGACTAGCTGGATAAGCTAGCCTAAGCTAGCCCCCTGGAAAGAAGGCTAACCAAGACTAGCTGGATAAGCTAGCCTAAGCTAGCCCCCTGGAAAGAAGGCTAACCAAGACGAGCTGGATAAGCTAGCCTAAGCTAGCCCCCTGGAAAGAAGGCTAACCAAGACGAGCTGGATAAGCTAGCCTAAGCTAGCCCCCTGGAAAGAGAAGCCAGTCAGCGTTGGGAAGGAACAGGAGAAAACAGCAACTATAATGGACTGTTTCCATGGAGACCAGATAGCTGCTGGTCAGTAAATACGCAGGAACACCACAAGAGGGAAGATGCATTGATAAATATGTTTATTGAGACCAGAATGTAAACATGACTATGTGATTCGATAGCCTTCAAAAAGTTCAGTGCTTCACTCCAACCAAAATTACAACCCTAATTTACAAAATAAAACTAAAACTAACACTGAAACTAATAAAAACTAAACTAAAACTAAGTATTTCAAAACAAAAAGGAATATAAACTAGCAAAACTGCTCTAAAAATCAATTAAAACTAACCGAATTTGGAAAAAACTAAATAAAAAAAAATAAAACTAATGGAAAATCCAAAACTATTATAACCCTGGTCCAGCGTGGCTTGGCTAAAGGAACCAGGAGCCACGGAGGTTTATTCAGTCTCTCCGTGACTCAAGGGGCTGACGGCTGCGAGTCTTTTCCGGCGGTCAGTTGCCGGATGGACCAGAGGCTCCCAGCAGAGCTCTGCTGGTCCTCGTTTTAGATGTCAGTAGTGACACTTGACAAGGGCATATTTGGACGGATTTGATTAGAATGAATGTAAAGTAGTAGAACTGGATTGATCCGGATATAAAACAGCCCTGCTTATAGGATGAGACCCCCCACACCCCTCCCCCCTTTTTTCCCAAGAACATCTTGTGGAAAAAAAAGGAAAAACAAAAACTATCTGAGCACTAAAATTGTTTTTCTCCAATTAAGGACAGGAAAAAGACTTGTGGGTGGCATCACCAAGGATTTGTCCAGTTATTCTTTGACAGTCTTAGTTGGAAACCAAAAGACTGGGGGCAGCCTACCCCCCCAAATATAAGTAAAGAGAAAATTTGTGAAGGGGTGTTTTTTTCTCTCTGGAAGGATGGAGATGGAGGAGGTAGATCTATGTTTTTGTTGATGTTTTGTTTCATTCATCAACCGACGTGACGTCCTCCAGAAATTCCTTACCCTACCTTTAATTTCTGCATGTTTTGTGTTTCTCTTGCAGATATAAATGGACAGAGAGTGGAAATGGATGATGAGAAGTCTGGGTATGTGGGCTCAAGGGTGGATCTGCGCTGTCGATTCATCAACAGCTTCCCCCCCGTCAAAATCTCCCAGGTATTCAACCCCCCACTGCTGCTCCCACTTCTGTAAAACACAGGATCAATTTAAAAAAGGAGGAGAGGGAATAATTCAGTTCGGACACAGAATCTAAATCTTTTTACATGAGTGTATATGCTTTATAAACACATGGAAGAAGTTGGGATTTACCGAAAATGAGAAATAAGATACCGTCTCCCTGAATTACATGGCAGCCACACTGCAAGACGAACTTTTAATGTTTTAAAATCGGTAGCTCCCGAATGCGCAGCAGGAAACGGGATTCACGACCTCTGTTTCCAGCTGAATTTAAAAACAGTGTTTGCATCTCCATTTTCAGATGTTGCTGGTGTTTCGGTTTCACCTGTTGGTGTTTATGGATCCCTCTCAAACATCAGGAGTAAATCCTGTCTGTAGCTGTGTTGGTCAACGTTTGGAAATGTCTGCGCAGCAGTGAGCGTTCAAAAACACAGACTACAGCAACCTTTATGAAGTCAGACGGGTGACTTTAACGCTCTGGTTCTGAAGGAAAACAAACTGTGGTCTTCTACAGAAACTCAGAGTTCAGTCATCACTGGATAAGACATAATTATGTCATGATGTGGTTGTGTAGTGGCTCTTTAAAGGTTCCACAGTAGAACCAGACCAGAACCAGAACCAGTTTCAAGTTGGTCGAAAAGAAGTGTACCTCAGGTGGTACTTCAGGATCTGCTGGCCCGTCCTGTCTCAGTAGAAAAGAAAAGTATAGTTGGTGGCTCTTTGTCCACACTGCAGGTCTATATGCCCTCAAGTGGTCAGAGGCAGTATAGAGTGCCTTTAAATGTTGTAGGATGACATCATTCTTTTAGCTGCAGCTTGTCCTCGAATTCGAGTCATCTGGATGATCTGCTACATGCACGCAGGCTCGCATGCCAGTGATATTAGCAACAATAGTTTATAATAGTGTTCCTTCCAAGCTGATTGTCAATTTCCAGTGAATTATTGTGGGGGACTGCATTGAGACTTATAATGGCGTCTGCGTAAGCTGCTTTTCATTTCATACTATCCTGTAGATGTGAGGGTCATCTCCGGGTCAGGAAGTCAGTTAAAACCAAGACCTTTGAAAGCTTGGTTTGGTTTTTTTTTTTACTATCATAAATTATATAAAAAAACAAACAAAACCCAGTGCTTTGATGTCAGTAAAACCATGTGTTGTTTTCTATAATAGTAAAATTGCTATCGTATTTTCCGGACTATAAGCCGCTACTTTTGTCCCACGCTTTAAACCATGAGGCTTATACAGAGATGTGGCTTTTCTATGAATTTTTCTTCAGCCCTCAGGGGGCGCTCTAGCAGGAAGTGCAAAAATCAAAAAAACAAACCGAGTAGTTAAAGGCTATTCTGTTTTCGTTCACTAGCCTATGTTGGCTATGCTACTCTACATTCATTTAGCATCAATACCTGTTATTATTGGACAAACTGATTAATCCAGGTGTGTCTGACCATTGTAGCTACTCAGACACACCTGGATTTATCAGTTTGTCCAGTCAGTTTGTTGGTTCTGCAGCGGATTTGCAGGTTCTGAGTGGACCCACCGTGGAGGTAAGGTTTTAATCGCAGATGCGGACTGGACGCAGCGTGGAACCAGAAGGTTTGCGATCTGGCTCCAAAGCGGATCCGGCACTGAGTGCAAATGGACCCCGATACGGGTCCGTTTCACGGGTCCGCTCCGGATGCCTTTGCTGTGTGGGGGGGTTTCAGTACACAGGAGGAGGAAAAATAAAGCAATTTGGTTTTAGTGTCCAGGAGGGAAAATGAATAAAACCATCAATGACTTTTCTGTTTTGTTTGATCAACACTTTTTCAGCCGTGTTACAGGTTCTGTTCAGAAACAATCAGTTCAGGTATGTGAATAAACACTTATGGTACAAAATCTTTTGATGTAAATATCTTATTTCTCAGCCTGGATACCGGCGGCTTATAGTCCGGTGCAGCTTATATGTGACAAAATATATATTTCATACATATTTTAATGGGTGTGGCTTATATTCAGGTGCGCTTTATAGTCCAGAAAATACGGTATTTACGATATTCATTGATCAGCTACTAATTTTCCCGTCATCGTCTTCCTCCTGATCATCCTCCAGGTAACCTGGCAGAAGCTGGTGAACGGCACCAAACAGAACGTGGCCATCGCCAATCCTTCGCTGGGCGTGTCGGTGGCCCCGCCCTACAGAGACCGTGTCCTGTTCAAAAATGGCGCGGTGAGGCGACGGACTCCAAACCTGGAGGACACGACCATCAGCTTCTCCTCACTCCGCCTCTCTGATGAGGCCACCTACATCTGCGAATACACCACGTTCCCCGCGGGGAACCGGGAGAACACCGTAAACCTCACCGTCTACGGTAAAGGACCCGCAGAGCTGACGCTCTGAACCCCCGCTGATGCTCCGGTGTCACAAAGTTACATATAAAGTTATATATATGCCAACAAACTACTAACCTGACAGTGCGTTTACATGGGAAGTTTAATTCCTCTTTAATTCAGAATTAAAATTAAATCCGATTTAAAATGATTAAAAATTACCATGTAAACACCTAATTCCAAATGAAAATGTCCATTCCGAATTAAACTTAATTCCGAAGTAAGTGGCTTGTTTATTCTGATTTTAAATCCGAATAGAATAATTCCGCGGTCATGTATACATTAATTCCGCTTTAAATTAATTCCGGTCTTTCTGCGCATGCTCGTTCCCTTGCCCG
>JAGFBZ010002088.1:0-63680 GCA_018398805.1 Hirundichthys speculiger
GAGACCAGAGGCTGTGAAGGAAACAGAAAGACCACAGTTGAGCCTTTGTCTTGTTTCGCTGCAGTGCCTCGATACTTTTTTGCAGTTTTTAAACATATTTTAAACACATTATTTAGACTCGGGGGGCTCCGGCTCCAGTTCGCGGATTTTGATTTTTGCGGGGGGCACCGGTCCCCATTAACCGTGAAAAATAAGGGATCACTGTACTTCCAAACCCCAACCTGTTTGACTGCATTTGTGAGATTACAACTTCACGCGAAGGTCTTGAGATCATTTAACAATCATGCGATAATCCGCTTAAAATATGTATTTTTCTCCAAGTCTTAACCAATCTGCTATTTTCTTTGTATAATAAAAGATTGTATATAGAATTGTGTAAAAAACCTTTCACTGTATGTAGCTGAAATCTCCTTTGAGAGACTCGTTTACCCGCGGCCTCCGCGGGTTAATCGTACGTCTACGTCACGGAGAACACTCATTCTGTTTTATTCTGAAAATTATTCGATTGTGTTTTGCTCTTCCTGTATCTGACCCTGTGATCCAGAAGCACTGTCTGGAAGCAGCGCGGTTCTTCTGCTGGGACCGGTTTCACTGAACAAGAACCAGAACAGGCGCGACTCCCAGCAGCTGCTGTGGAGCTGTTGGACCGCGGTGATTCTGTCCACAGTGGGACTGAGGGCTTCAAAACTAAATATCAGCTTCAAAGAAGTGAAGACATTTTTTTTTTCTTAAATTAAAAAAAGCTCTGTTGATCCATTTTCTAAATCTCACTTTATTTACCACTTCTTTTATTTTTTATATACAGTGGTACCTCTACTTACGAACCCCGTACGAAAATTCCGTACTCTACGTACGGAATTTTCAGGTTACGTCTCAACGGGAAAATATTGCCTCTTGTTAAGAAAGAAATTTCAGGATACGAAAGGCAAAAATACAGTACGCACTGCTACTCACAGCTCCCAGTTTACCGAACATAAACATACTTGTAGCCGCCCTGCTATTGGCTATCGGCTAGCATCTTTCTGGCATCCCTTTGACATTTTAGGAAAATTCCATGAAGTTTCCGAATTCGTTGAAAAGAATCACCCAGAAAAAGTGTTCACTAGTCGGGCTATCGCTCACTATGATGATGTTAGCCTTGCACATTTTTTAAAGGATTGTTAAAAGTCGACAAAAGCAAACGTTCTTGGATCGGTTCTTTACAAAACGTCAGGCAGAAACCACTGCTGAGAGAGAAAAGGTGACGACGATAGCAGTTAAAAGGTTCATGAACATAACTTTAATTCTTTACTTTATTCTTTGTTTTTTATTATGTACAACTCTAATTTTATGTTTATTGTGCAGTAATCTAATTGTAACATGTATTTATTACATGTTTTGATACTTTTTAAAATTTATTTTAAAAAATTATGTCTGAATGTTTGAGGGCTTGGAACGGATTAGAGCATTTACATGGAAAACGCGTCTCTACTTACGAAATTTTCAGGTTACGAAGCTACTTCCAGAACAATTAATTGTTTTGTTTTGTTTTGTTTTTTTTTGCATACTCAATGAAAGAAAAAAAAGGTGTCAGTCCCTCCCTTTGACACTGAAGCAGACAGTCAGGTGTGGTCCACACGACTCTGGGTTGAATATGAGTTAAATTTCACCGTGCTCTCTAAACGACGTTAACTTTGTGTCTCAAACACTCATGGGAGTTAAATTAAAAATGTGCTATCCCAGGAGCTTTTCTAAAGTACCTCTAACTACCTACGATGTCAACTAAAAGTGAGACATGACAGTAATTTATATCCCTTGCTGACAGATACTGTACGCATCTCGCTTTTTAAGTTTACATACATAAATAAATCACCTGTTTTTATGGAACTGAAAAAATAACTGAATAAATAGACTGTTTATAATAAAGATTATGGTCAACTTTATTAAAAATCACAAGGTCAGGAGTCTTACGTTCAGGTAGTTTTTCTCCCACATTCTTTTTACTGTTTCCAGACATAAATATGGCTCAAGTGTCAATTCATGAAAAAAAAAAAAAAAAAAGATGAACAAAGACGAACAAAACTTTATAAGCGCTAGGCTGGGTTTTCACACTTGTCATTTCTTCGTCTTGTTCCTAAAAGAAGGATTAGACGTGTTAGAAATATGGGTGTTGTTTTTGCACAGATGTCTGCGCTCGCTTGCTCATCACTGTAGCTTAAAGGGACACTTCATGAAATCTATCCAGTGTACCAGGAACTATCTCCCAAAGCTTCCCAGCGTCTACCTGTTTCCTTCTTACCATCTGCACTTCCACCTGTCCACGTCCACCGCTGAAAACTTATAAAAATAAATGCCATTTATGCTCAAATACTCGTGTAAACCTTTGAAACAGGAGTCTCTGCTCCTGAAAGAGGAATTCATATTTCTCTTGGTAGCTTTTTTTCGTCTGCAGCGTTAATTCACACTCATCTGCGCCACATCCTGAGCTATTTTTCATAAGACCACCTGCGTGAATGATTTATTCAACCAATGCACAGAGTTAAACAAAGCTTAAAAATGGTAAAGATGTATTAGAAAGATGAGAAGATGATGATTAGAAGATGAGAGGACAGGGTTGTATCTGATGAAACGCTGTTTCCATTGTTCAGCTTTGATCATATAGTTAATACGCATCTGTCAGATACACCTTGATTCAAATATTCATATATTTATTTAATAATCTTCCATCCAGTTTGCATTAGTTTTATTTTTTAGAAAGCCTTTCTCTCTGATCGAGTCCACTCCAACCATGTTGGTAAAGAGCAAGTGGAAGAAGAAAATAATAAAAACGTACCTGTCCACTTTGGTAACTAGTTGCTGGAAGGTCTGATGAAGCCTCTGCTGTGTTGTGTTGCTGTTTGACGAGTACACAGAACCTGTTATGGGTGTTAAAAAACAGCGATAGGAAGTCTCAAACCTCAAGAGGAACTTCACCTTCTCAGATGTTGTGCAGCTTCGCGTTCATTTGACTATTAAAGCTGTTAAAAATAAAGATAAAGCTTCCTCCTTCTGACAGTTTTCTGAGAGAAGCTTTCTGCGTGGAATTTATCTTTGCCTCATTTACTACGATTTCAAAATATTACTTCATCATCTATCAACTGGTTGAGTTTTGACATTTTTTTTCTTCTTTTTTTAATTAATCCCTAAAAATAACCTGAAATCACATTTAAATTCCCAGTTGATGAGGCTCCTCTACCAAAAACCAGATAAATAGAAATATAAAAGATTAAATAAACCCGGGAGGACCACATCCAAATGTGTGGTTTAAAAAAAAAAAAAGGTGTGTGAAGAATTTACAATTTGCTCAGTCATTTCCTTGAACTGATAAAAGCTGATGAAAGAAAATCTTTTTTTTTTCTTCACAGATGTTCAACAGTGCACGTCACGTTTGCCATTTAAACCATCCGACATTTGACTCACGATGTAAAATGTGATCGGGGTTATCAGCACACGATCTTCTTTAGGTCTTAGTCACTTACTTAAGTTTAGGTTCATAAACTATGGCGGCACAATAATACAATAATTATGATAATATTACTGTACAATAATACGTCATTAATGCCCATAAAGCAATGATGTTGTAATGAAAATCAGAGTCACTATTTGATTGTAGGAGGTTACAGATGTTGATCTCCAGCTTTGATTCTTACTGACGTTCAGTCTTTTTCATTTTGTTTGAGTCTTTCTTCTTTGCACCATCAGCTCCAGAGCAGAGGTCTTCACGGGTCCACTTTCATGGACCAGAACCCGAATGGACCCGTGTAAATTCAACCGGAAACCGATCCGACCGAGCTATTATCATTCATAAGTCCAGGTTCTGAACTCGAATGGTCCCGCAATATTTGGACCTGGAACCGACCCGACCCGAGTCTTTAGTTTCCGACCACGAACCTAACCGAGTTACCTGAATAGAACCGAGACAATCCAGCCCATAGTTGCTCATGTTAAAGTTGTCTAGCGTTGAATAAAACTTGATTTTCTTACCTAAAGTTGTCTTCTTCTACCGGTTCAGTTGCTACATAGGCTACGTGATGTAAACAACAATAAATCCATGTCATTATTCTTTTTGTGGATACAGATGCTATTGGTAGCAACTGCTAACGCTAATAACCTACACCGGTCAGGACGTGTCGTGAATATGTTCTCTCATCCAGCGTTGTCATGTTGATGATCCGTTGTGCTTTACAGCTGCCGGGCAAACCGCTAATAACACGCTAATAACACGGTTGTTTCATGACAAACACGCCACGTTAATGAATAATTAATTGAACTACACTGAGTCCTGACATTAGCTGCCACCTCTCTCGCATAAACGTGGACCCAGCCTGTCAGAGAGCATCGACCGGACCTGAGACTAACTACCGATTCCGGCCTGAACCCGGAGTCACGTCTTTTGAATGGACCCGAGACCCGATTCAGGTCGGAACCTCGGGTTATCGGGTTGTTCTGAAGACCTCTACTCCAGAACCCAGACCAGAACCAGCCTCTGTATCAGTCTGCTCATTTACTTTGGCTCTGGTGCTGCTGTCGGCCCAAAAGATGAAACTGCACAGTATCTGAAGGAGCTACGCTTCCTCAAGAGGTCCAGTCTGCTCTAGGGGTGAGTATTGGCAAGGACCTCGCAATACGATATGTATTATGATACTTTTGTTATGATACGATATTATAACAGTATCGCGATATATTGCGATATTCTACCCAGTTAATATCAAAATTAAAAGTAGAGATGAAAAATCAAGTTGCTTTATATGTTCATCAGATGATATTGATCATTCAGAGGACAAAATGAGTCAAAACTATTTACTTCAAAACAACCTATTTATTGTTTATTATTAGTGTTTTTGAAAAAATCGATATTAGGAGCTGAAAAATCGAAAATCGCGATATATTGCCAAATCTATTTTTTTTTCACACCCCTATTCTGTCCCTTCTTATAGGGAGTCTCAGCGCTTTGGCCTGAATCCATGCGGTTGTCTCGGTGAACGGTGGGATACCTGCGGTCATCCTGCACCACCCCCGTCTTTTCTCCGCAGATGAAAACACTTTTAGGCCTATTCTTGTTCTGGAGTCTACGAGCATCAGCTCCGTCTCTGTCATGTTCAGGATGCGGTAACTGTTTTCACACCGCGACACGAAGCCGCCAGACCCGACCACAGCAGAGTCATCTGAGTATTTCTGGAGACGACAGGAAGTCTCAGGTTTGACTTTAAAGATCATATACTTTTTATCTCAGCCTTAACAACAAGACATTAATGTTAACAGCATCAAGTTTGAATCAGTTCCCTCGACCTCCGTACTGGTTGTTTGGTGCTGTTTAAGTATTACTCGTCCTCTCGTCAGTGCTCTTTTTTCTTTGTATCATCACAGCGTCATCTTCCCTCCAACCCCCGTCCTCTGGAGGTTTGTCTTCTCTTTCTTTTTTACTACTTCCTCCTGCCTTCAGGCCCTTTATCGATTTCTAACGAAAGCGTCTCTAATCTTCCAGTCACCTTCCTCGTGATCTCCTCCCTTTCTGATAAGTCTGAAAATGTTCTCATCTTCAGTCGGCCCTCCTCCTTTCTTTAGAAAGCTTCCCTTCTTTTCTACCCAGTGTCGGTGAGTTCACCGTTTCATTCAACCTTTATTTTAATCCCAAAAAAACCCACCTGAGGACAAGAACGGTCGTTTGTGATCAGGGTAAACTGATTTAGAGGCATAAGTGTCTTTAGAGGAGACATTTTACGAGCTTGTTTAAACGCTGACACAACTTCCTGAGCTCTTAAATGACACATTTGTGACATGGTTTGGTTTAAATGCCACAAAGGTGCATTACAGCATTTCCTTTTTTTAGCTAGGTCTTTTCAACTTTGTTTAGAGCGGCTGGTTTTGACTCTACCCTGGTCTCTTTGGCACCTCTTTGAAGTCAGGTGTTGGTGAAGATAAAGACGGGCAGGATGGATATTTTTACTCTGAACAGCTAACAAAGTGACATCTTTTCAGCCTGATTTAGCCACACAAGCGGTTTTGAAACGGTTGTGCATTGTGAGAATTTTGATTTGGTTGTTACGTCTTGGGTCAGTCACACCGTAGGGTTAGCGTAGGGTTAGAGCCTATCCCAGCTCTGTGGCTGATTTAGCTCATCTTTAATAAGATACTACCTAAACTGAAACATTTCGAGTTTAACCAACAACTGAGCTTAAAGTTCAACGTGACCGCAGTGCCACAACCACCACAGGTTCAGCTGCTCTGCAGGTCAACTGGAAGCGTGCAGGAAGCTAAAGTTAGCCTCTGATCTAACTGCCGGATGCTAACTTTAGGGTCATGCTTCGGTTTCAGTACAGCCTAGATGAAATAATTTGTTTTATATCAATATGTATTTCACCGTTCATCCGACAGCATGGAGCTAAATGAGAGTACAGTGATCCCTCGCCAATTTACGCTTTAAGTTCCGCGGTTTTTAGTTATTTGCGGATTTTTCAGAAATATATAATATAATAAAAAAAATCAAGAAAAAATCGCGGAAACATCACA
The DNA here is from genome assembly GCA_018398805.1 of Hirundichthys speculiger. NCBI lineage: Eukaryota > Metazoa > Chordata > Actinopteri > Beloniformes > Exocoetidae > Hirundichthys > Hirundichthys speculiger. The sequence continues at coordinate 6,529 of JAGFBZ010002088.1, forward strand.
GGATGTTCTGTGCGTTCTCTCACTGTGAAGAAATGCTTGTGAGCCAGCCTGGCCCCTTTAAGAAGGTGGCCTTATGGGTAATGTAGTGTGTGTGTCGTGGGACGGCAGAACTAAAACGGGGTTAGATGAAAAGTGTAGTGAGCATCAACAGCAGCCCAGCGTGTATAGATTTACATTCTCTGTTAACCGACAGGAGCCCAACAATACAACCTGTGTGATGTTACAAGTTCCTGCAGTGACACAATAAAGTGCTCCGTTCCATGCAGAGGAAACCAGACTTTTTCTTTTGTTGTTGTTAGCGTGTTAGTCGCTAATTATGAGCCAAAAATAGCACAATAGCAGCGAGTTTGTTTACTACAGTTCAGAGACCAGAGGCTGTGAAGGAAACAGAAAGACCACAGTTGAGCCTTTGTCTAGTTTCGCTGCAGTGCCTCGCTACCTTTTTATGGTTTTTAAACATATTTTAAACACATTATTTAGGCTCGGGGGCTCCCGTTTGCGGATTTTGATCTTCGCGGGGGGGCGCCGGTCCCCATTAACCGCAAAAAATAAGGGATCACTGTAGATATTAGCTGAAATAGGGAGATTTAACATTAATGCGAAGTGAAGTAACCGGGTGAACTGATAAAGGTTGTAGTAGCCAGTCAAGCTAGCCATCGCCTCGCTCACCATTGTGGTCGCTAACCTTGTAATTTTCTTTTTTCCCCCCTTGCACCGTATTTATCTTGTTTGTCACTTTGTCGCTTCGTCGCTTTCGTAGCCACGTCCCTGACCGACTGATTTCATGCTCCGTGCAGAGTTAGCATTTTCAGATCACCGTTCCACACAGCGTTCACGTTGTAGTTACTTCCTAAGGTAGCAACAGCTACCTAAGGTAGCAACAGCGCCGGAACGAAAGACTGGGCCGTCTTGCCTTTGTGTGTCTCACGCAGCGAGGTGGGATAAAGGTGCCGTCGAGGCAGAACGGGCTGGCTTTGAATGGGGCTTTGAACCCTGAACCTCTGCTAAGCTCGAGGGCAGTGCCATTACTGGAGCAAGTTATATTTAAAAAGCTTCTCCGACCTGGGTCTGTGACTCAGCACTTTTCAAAGTAAATCTGAACACCATATTTTCAGAGTTAAGCCGCCCCCGAACATTTGCTGTGGATTTCAAGCAACAAAATATGCGCTCTTAAGTGCAGAAAAGGTTTTTTGTCATGATAACTATCTCCTCTGAAGATAAGATCAGAAAACAGGGGCTACAGAAGCTCACTGAAGGATGTCTAGAGGGTTTCAGAGTTGATGTGTCTAAGAGATCGTTGTTTCCATGACACTTCCTGCGGCTGATAACATCAGCAGTTCTGCCATGTTTTCATTCGTACGTATGAAACGATGGCTCGGCTCTGTGAGAGCGGAGGAAAAGAAAAGCGAGCGTTTCTAGTTTTATCTTCAGAAACATGCTCTTGTAAGTTTATGGTGCATTCAGGTGAGCAGTTAGGAGCCAGAACTTGAGGTTTAACTGAGCGGAACAACGGGTTTGAAGACTCGGTGGAGGAACCGCGTTACCCGCCAGACTGCTGACTCATGGCTGCCATGATGCTGGAAACCTCAAGACCAGAGCGAGCAGCCAACGCCGAAGTTACCAAACATGAGGGTGAAGAGAAGCGGTCACGTGGTGGAACATGAGGAGATGCTTTCGGTCTTTCAGATCAGCACCAGAGAAACAACCGGAGCGACTGTGTTCTGGATTCACGCTGACACCTGCTGGTCGATTCTTATAATGACACGTGAAGCACTCCTAAACATTTTAGGGGACTTTTTGTGAGCGCAAGTGCACGAGCAAGTCTATGTATATACATATATTCTAATTTTTTTTGTATTTTTATACATTTTCTTTACTTATCTTTATAATTGTATCTCTGCATGCATCTTGTACTAGTTTTTCAAACACATGGCACAGACTTGTTTATTTGAAGTCCACACTTCTGCTTTTTTTTTTTTTTTTTTTTTACCCTTTAGCTGTTTTTTTCTGTTTTATTTGGGTGGAGTCTGTGTCTGCAGAAATCTGTTTAGACACATATGTTCCTTTAATAGCCTTTATAGACTGCATTAAAATGAATAAATACTGTTGATCTTTCCTGACACCAGGCTGGACTGGTCCCTGCTACTACTGACGGATCAGAACCAGCCCTAAAAAATGCCTCTGTGGAAGCAGTGCATCCATCCATCCTAATCAGCAAACATCTTAAAGACTCAAGACTGCAGCTGTACCCAAAAGTTAATTATGAGTTCATCACTGACATAAAGACTTGTCTTCCAGTAAAGCTGAGGGAACATTTCGTTGTTTCACGTCAGTCATCGTTACGTTCGGAGGAAAGAGGGGGAAGCTAGCAGGGCTCAGAACACCAGCCCAGTTGTGAAGCACGGGGGCGGCAGCGTCATGCTGTGGTGCTGCTTAGCTGCAGGAGAAACCATGAAATGGCAGCATGAAGATATTTAGAAAACAACGCCTTCGGACAAAGTTCTTACGTCTTCTTGTAAAAGGTACGTGAATATTTTGAGCACGACTGTAACTCATGAACTCTGCAAAGATGAGAACTACAATACAACTGTTGTTACTTTATGTTAAGAGAGGACACAATAAACCCCTGAACCTCCCACATCGTAGTCTAAATCTCAACAATGTTTCTGTCAGCAGCGAGCCGGTTCGACCCAGTTCCCCAAACGATCAACGCCCCCGATCCTCCCCAGTAACGAACAGCCACGTCACCAGTAGGGGTGAGTATTGGCAAGGACCTCGCAATACGATATGTATCATGATACTTGGGTCACGATACGATGTTATCGCGATATCGCGTGATATATTCTACCCAGTTAATATCAAAATTAAAAGTAGAGATGAAAAATCAAGCTTGCTGTATATGTTCATCAGATGATATTGATCATTCAGAGGACAAATTGAGTCAAAACTATTTGCTTCAAAACAACCTATTTATTGTTTATTATTAGTGTTTTTGCACATTTAAGTAACCAATTACAACATACTGACAGCATTGTAACCGCTGTAAATTCTTTTCCTAAAATATTGATAGGAGCTGAAAAATCGATATTATACTGGGTGGCCGAAAATCGCAATATACAGTAATCCCCCACACTTCACGGTTAATGGGGGCTGTGACCCCCCGCGAATGGTGAAAAAACCGTGATGTGGAGAATCTACGCAGAATCTATGGAAGGTACGCTCACTTTGACGATCTCTCCTCTGTGCGTAGCTGACGAGAGACAGAGATTGGGAGATGCGGGGAGGCGTGTCAGCCAATCAGAGTACAGACAACCGACAGCAGCCAATCACAGGTCTCGATGTTCACTCATGGGGCCTCCCCTGTCGGCTCTTGTTGCTTCCCGAGACTCGTTCTTGATGTGATGGGTTTCGCTTCAGCCTCATGCCTTCTTTTGAATTTTTTTCTTTTTTCTATGACTATTTTTGAAACTTCCGCAATGTACTGAGACCACGATTGCTGAGACCGTGAAGTGTGGGGGATTATTAGTATTGCCAAATCGATTTTTTTCACACCCCTAGTCACCAGAAGACTTGACCAAAGATTTGACCAAAACTGTCAGAGTCAGTCCCAGGATCCTGAGGTCCTGTGCTGTCCAGCTGTCTAGCTAGCTGTCTAGCTAGCCTGGGAAACATTGTGCGGTTCTGGTACTTGAGAAAGTTACTCCATCTAGCCTCAAGAGTTTTAGACGAGTTGCGCCTACGTCCTGAAGGTACCGGAGAGACTGGTTCTGACCCACCAAAGACAACATGTGAAACCTGCTCTTGGCTTATCTGCATCATGTGGGCGTAAATTATACCGCCATGCATCTTCTGAATGGTCTGGACCATTAAGATTTGTGTTTTTGTTGTTTTTTTTGTTGAGGGGGCGGGGTTACCCTCCAGCCCTCTGGATCCAGTCTCTGCGACTGCCGTCTCCTTTTCTACACCTCGTATTTCCAGCGCAGCCCTGAGTCAAGCCACTTGTAGGAAATCTCTGATGACTCTGCAGCCGTGGGAGGCATCAGAGATGGTTATGAGTCAAGAGTTCAAGGAACTGCTGAGGAACTTTGCATAAGAATCGTCTGTTCCTGCACGACGCCAAGACCAAGGAGATGGTGGTCTACAACAGAACGATTATTTCTTTAAATAGCAGGCATTACACTTGTTTTCCCCCGTTTGGTTTCCACTTATATATTTTAATTGTCACATCCTGCAACTGTCACTAGTGGAGTTAAAAGGCAGATGTCTTTATGATGCTTCTCCTTGAAACACTGGTGCAAGACTGAGTGTTGAATTAAAGCCAGAGCAGGTAACTATAACCATAAAATAAGACTAAAACCAGGCAACAGGAAGTTTTAATGATGATAATGGTCTACAGGATCAAACAGAAGCAGATATAGTCCTACATACCTTCGTCTCCAGCTGTGACCGTCTCTCAGCTCCTCTCTATGAGACTTTGATTAGTCCTCTGACTGTAGTGAACCATGGCCACTTTATGCTTTCACTTCCCCAAAACTTAAATGAGAAAAAAGAGAAAAGCCTTTTTAGGAAACTCGTACTACTTTCTGTATCAACATTTTAGGAACAGTCAATATTTTGAAATGTCAACAACCTGAGGAATTTATGGTCTGAGGATCGTCCACTGGTTTGTAAGGGAACTGAAATGAGGCGTTATGGCAAAAAAAAATATCCAAAGAGTGGTTTAAATCTCACTTCTCTTTTGTGGCATTTTGCCTTCACAAATAAGACATTTAATATCTGATATTGTTTTTGTTTTGTTTTGTTTTAGTTGAACTGAAAACATATGGAAGAAAATCTTTCAGAAGAATCCGACACGATCAGGAAGTCGTAGCTTTAAAGTGAGTTACACATCCTCATTAATGTAAATAATTTAGTTTGTCTAAAGTGAAACAGCTGCTTTAAGCAGTGAGAGGGAGGCGGAGCGTGACCCGACTTCCTCAGATTATTTCAAGACATTTCAGAGAACTCTGACTCAGGCCACTTAACAGGTTTAATCTTCATGTCTGTCAGTGAAACTTCATTATTATTATACCAGTCAGCACATTTCTACAACAGAGTATCAGGGCCACACTGAGAAAAAAATTGTGAACAATGATTTTTTTTTTTTTTCATTCCTCACTTAAAGAATAAAGTCGAAATGTTGAGAATAAAGTAAAAATTTTGAGAATAAAGTAGAAATATTGAGAATAAAGTCGAAATTTTGAGGATAAAGTCGAAATGTTGAGAATAAAGTAGAAATGTTGAGAATAAAGTAGAAATGTCGAGAATAAAGTAGAAATGTTGAGAATAAAGTAGAAATGTCAAGAATAAAGTAGAAATGTTGAGAATAAAGTAGAAATGTCGAGAATAAAGTTGAAATGTTGAGAATAAAGTAGAAATGTTGAGAATAAAGTAGGAATGTCGAGAATAAAGTAGAAATGCAGTTTCGAGAATAAAGTAGAAATGTCAAGAATAAAGTAGAAATGTTGAGAATAAAGTAGAAATGTCGAGAATAAAGTTGAAATTCAGTTTCGAGAATAAAGTAGAAATGTTGAGAATAAAGTAGAAATGAAATAAAGTAGAAATGTCGAGAATAAAGTAGAAATGTTGAGAATAAAGTAGAAATGTCGAGAATAAAGTAGAAATGTCGAGAATAAAGTAGAAATGTTGAGAATAAAGTAGAAATGCAGTTTCGAGAATAAAGTAGAAATGTCAAGAATAAAGTAGAAATGTTGAGAATAAAGTAGAAATGTCGAGAATAAAGTTGAAATTCAGTTTCGAGAATAAAGTAAAAATGTCGAGAATAAAGTAGAAATGTTGAGAATAAAGTAGAAATGCAGTTTCGAGAATAAAGTAGAAATGTCGAGAATAAAGTAGAAATGTTGAGAATAAAGTAGAAATGTCGAGAATAAAGTAGAAATGTTTCGAGAATAAAGTAGAATGTTCAGAATAAAGTAGAAATGTCGAGAATAAAGTAAAATGTCAAGAATAAGTAGAAATGTTGAGAATAAAGTAGAATGTCGAGAATAAAGTTGAAATTCAGTTTCGAGAATAAAGTAGAAATGTCGAGAATAAAGTAGAATGTTGAAATGAAATAAATAAAGTAGAAATTTCGAGAATAAGTAGAAATGTTGAGAATAAAGTAGAAATGTTGAGAATAAAGTAGAAATGTTTCGAGAATAAAGTAGAAATGTCAAGAATAAAGTAGAAATGTTGAGAATAAAGTAGAAATGTCGAGAATAAAGTTGAAATTCAGTTTCGAGAATAAAGTAGAAATGTTGAGAATAAAGTAGAAATGTTGAGAATAAAGTAGAAATGTTGAGAATAAAGTAGAAATGTTGAGAATAAAGTAGAAATGTTGAGAATAAAGTAGAAATGTCGAGAATAAAGTTGAAATTCAGTTTCGAGAATAAAGTAGAAATGTTGAGAATAAAGTAGAAAAGTAGAATGAGAATAAAGAAATGTTGAGAAAAGTAGAAATGTTGAGAATAAAGTAGAAATTCAATAAAGTAGAATGTTGAGAATAAAGTAGAAATGTCGAGAATAAAGTTGAAATGTCAGAAAATAAAGTGAGAATAAAGTAGAAATGTTAGAATAAGTAGAAATTCGAGAATAAAGTTGAAATTCAGTTTCGAGAATAAGTAGAAATGTCAGAATAAAGTAGAAATGTTGAGAATAAAGTAGAAATGCAGTTTCGAGAATAAAGTAGAAATGTCAAGAATAAAGTAGAAATGTTGAGATAAAGTTGAAATTCAGTTTCGAGAATAAAGTAGAAATGTCGAGAATAAAGTAGAAATGTTGAGAATAAAGTAGAAATGCAGTTTCGAGAATAAAGTAGAAATGTCGAGAATAAAGTAGAAATGTTGAGAATAAAGTAGAAATGTCGAGAATAAAGTAGAAATGCAGTTTCGAGAATAAAGTAGAAATGTCGAGAATAAAGTAGAAATGTCGAGAATAAAGTAGAAATGTCAAGAATAAAGTAGAAATGTTGAGAATAAAGTAGAAATGTCGAGAATAAAGTTGAAATTCAGTTTCGAGAATAAAGTAGAAATGTCGAGAATAAAGTAGAAATGTCGAGAATAAAGTAGAAATGTTGAGAATAAAGTAGAAATGTCGAATAAAGTAGAATGTAAAGTAAAATGTTGAGAATAAAGTAGAATAGAATAAAGTAATGAAAAAGTAGAAAAAGTTGAGAATAAAGTAGAAATGTTGAGAATAAAGTAGAAATGTTGAGAATAAAGTAGAAATGTTTGAGAATAAAGTAGAAATGTGAGAATAAAGTAGAAATGTTGAGAAATAAAGTAGAAATGTCGAGAATAAAGTTGAAATTCAGTTTCGAGAATAAAGTAGAAATGTTGAGAATAAAGTAGAAATGTTGAGAATAAAGTAGAAATGTTGAGAATAAAGTAGAAATGTTGAGAATAAAGTAGAAATGTCAAGAATAAAGTAGAAATGTTGAGAATAAAGTAGAAATGTCGAGAATAAAGTTGAAATTCAGTTTCGAGAATAAAGTAGAAATGTTGAGAATAAAGTAGAAATGTTGAGAATAAAGTAGAAATGTCGAGAATAAAGTTGAAATTCAGTTTCGAGAATAAAGTAGAAATGTTGAGAATAAAGTAGAAATGTTGAGAATAAAGTAGAAATGCAGTTTCGAGAATAAAGTAGAAATGTCAAGAATAAAGTAGAAATGTTGAGAATAAAGTTGAAAAAAAGTAAAATGTCGAGAATTAGAAGTAGAAATGCAGTTTCGAGAATAAAGTAGAAATGTCGAGAATAAAGTAGAAATGTCGAGAATAAAGTAGAAATGTTGAGAATAAAGTAGAAATATTGAGAATAAAGTAGAAATGCAGTTTCCAGAATTCCAGAATCAGTAGTTTCTTTTTCTGAATAGACGCAATTTCTGACACAATCTCTTCAAAGTACGAATACTTATTATAATACTGTGTTTATGTGATAAAAGCACATAGACACAGACATGTTGGTAGAGTAAAGCTGGTTGGAATAAATCTTTAAGACAACTTTATTGTGAAACTTTTATTCTCGGCGTTTCAACTTTATTCTCGACATTTTGACTTTATTCTCTAAGTGAGGAATGGAAAAAAAATCATTGTCCACAAATTTTTTTCTCAGTGTGGCCCTAATACTCCGTCATGCATTTCAGCCTATATATAGTGCCAAATCACAAAAAATAAAAAAGAATAAAAAAAATGCTGTCAGGGCATTTGAAAGAAAAAAAAAAGGATTTCCATTTATATACAATCTCATTTAGTCCACATAATAATCCGCCCATCTTCTACACCTGTTTCTTTCCAGTCAGGGTCAGAAGGGTGTGCTGGTGCACATCTCAGTCCTCTTCAGGAGGAAGACAGGAGGACAACCAGACATGCTCACGCCTACAGGAACTGTAGAAATGTGGAGGGAAACCAGAGTACCTGGACAGAACCTGGACAGAACCCACGCAACCTCCACATGGAAAGAGCCCAGCTGAGACTCGGACCAGGAGCCCTGTAGCTCGTAGCTATGAGCTAATAGTGCTAACCACCAAACCACCGCTCTTAAATTCACTTAAATAGCAATTTCAACCCATTTCCAATTAAATATATCACAGTTCTGCTCAGAAAAGAATAATTTCTAAAAAAAGAGGCAACACCTTAAGAGCTGGTTCACGTTCACCTCTGCATGGTTTATTCCAGTTACTCCATGTTGTCCATAGATCTTTTTATAGAGCAAGAAGTCCTTCTGTCTTCTGGTGTCTGTTGCTCTGAAAATCCTGTCTCTTTGGATCTCAGCTCTGGTTGTTTCTGCTCAATAAGTGGAGGCCGGTTTGATTGGAGCCTGGACCACCCCAAAGCATCGTTACTAAAAAAGTATTTATATGCATGTTAGATGAACTGGCTGACACAACCCTCCCCGGCATGTCCGGCACCATGAGAGCAACGACCTCATGACCAGGGTCCGATATGTCCGGATGGAGCTGGAGACCTTCTGTTTGGAGAGAGACCAGCTGTTAATCTGCTACCCTCTATAACTTCATCTATTCAGACTCATATCTTTCCTTTAACGACTTCTGTTTGGTGGCAGCGAAAACAAGTTGTTACAGAACACATGGAGTCGAGAAACACAACTTGGCCTCTCCGTGACTTTCAAGTACTGACCTGAACTCCTTCTGAATAAAAAAATGTGTCTCCTCTCCTGTTATGAAGACGGTTCTGGGATGCAGGGTGGAAGAAAAACCAGCCAACGAGTGATCCGAATGTCAGCGAACTCCTCCAAGACTGCTAGACGAGAACGGCTTCCACCGTCGCCGTTTATATTCTGGTTTCCACATGAGTAAATGTGCCGTTTCACCACTTTAATTCTCTGTTCGGCGCCGTAGAAAGTTCAAGAGAGTAAATTGTGAGCATGAGTTGGCAGGTCCAAGCTTCTGACTGTGTATGACCAAGAAAACCCTGATTCCAAAACCACTGGGACACTAAGATGTAAATAAAACACTAAGGGCCCGATCGTACACCTCCCGCTAGCCGCTACCCGGAAATTGCGGATTTAGGAACCTCCGCTAACGGCTAATGCAGTCTTCCGCTTCCCTAAAGCCGCTACCCGCGTTGCCGACTCCCTCACTCACATTGTAGGTGTGGCAATGGGCGTGTCATTTGCGCTTTCCGCAAACTCGGTATCTTGCGATCGCGAGTTTAGGATAGCGGCTAGCGGGTGGTCAGACCACTCGCTACCCGCTATCCCTTTACTGCAAATTATTTGGTTCTTACCAAGAAAAAAAAACTTACATTTAGAAGCGTTAGATATTTTTTCTTGTTTTAATAATTACTTCTTATTTTAAGTCTTCAATTTATCAGTATAATCTTATATCAAGTAAAACTTTACTTTTTTGTCTCAAACAGACGGGGAATCCTAAAATGAGACAATTAACACTTAAAATAAGATGTATTACGTTTTTCCTCCTCCTCATCAAAATAAATATACATAAAAAAATAGATTTAATAACAAATTATACTTTTCTTAAATCTAGAAACAAGTGTCCATACAATCTTGATTTAAGAAATCTTACCAAGTGAAATTATCTTGCTGCATGGACGGATTTTTTCACTTGTTTTGAGAACCTTTTTTCTTAGTTGTAGTGTTTTTATCTTGTTTGAAGACCCCGTTTTTTTGCAGCGTTAATAGCAGCTTTAGGAGGTTTGGCGGAAGATCGGGCCCTAAAACCCATAATTTATTCCCAGTAGAACATATCAGATGTTGAAACCGAGACGTTTAGCTCTTTTTGACTTTGATGGCAGCGACACTTCTCAGAAAAGTTGGAACGTCGTCCCATCTTTTTTCGGATTTGGAGATGTACGTCGCGTTAAGAACCCGAAGCATATCTGTTACCATTATCCTTGAACGCTAACGTCATCTTCTGACTTTGTTTAAATCAAGTCTTTCTGTTCTCACAGACTGGAACAACATCAAACTGGTCCCACTGGCATTTGAACAACTAGATGCAGCAAAATAAACTTTATTCGTTCACTGTTAAGACACATTTTTTTAAAGTCTTCATACAAGCCTCTGTAGCTGTAGATAAAGCTGTAGAAGTAAAACATACTGTAGCAGCATTTGTGAGAGTTCGTGAAAGTTCATGACCAGTTTCAGACTGAATCCAGGTGAAGGACGGGGAGGAGATGGTTGGTGACTGCAGGTTACTGGGTCAGTGTTGCGTTTATGAAAGTGCTCCCTGAGTGCAGTACAGCTGGTAAACGGTTCTGCTCAGAGCTGGACCCAAGTTTCTGAAAAACAAAACCAGACAAGTCATTGTCACGTAAATTAAAGAAGACAAACTCAGTGTTTCTGAACCCAGACTGGACCAACCGAAGCAGCCCCGGATCATGATACTGCCACCTCAGGATTAGGGCTGTAGCAATACACTAATCTCACGATACGATACGATACACGATATTTGGCTCACAATATGATATATATTGATATTCATCTTACAATACATAAATATCATTTTCTGAAAGATTTTAAAGGGACAAAGTGATTTTGGTGACATCTTGTGAGTGTTCCAATGACTTTGTTGAATTAATTGAACTGAAAGCATCAATTACACATTATATGGCTGACAGGCAGCTTGCAAATGCTGGACAAAATGAATAAAAGATTTGTTGAGAAAAATAGTTTCATTTATTTAAACAGTGCAAATTTATGCTTGGAAGCTTTTAAAGGTGGGACACGGGGGTTTTGAAAGAAGACCCCCTTGGCACCCCCTTGGACGGTTAATGTTTACTTCAGTGATGTCACGCGCTGTGACATTTCAAATCACTGGGAGGAGCCACAAACCTTTGGAGTTTCCCGTATCGGATGCAGGACAGGAGTTTCTCTTTATGTGCTTCACTCGCACATCTGTCATAGGCCGTTAGAAGACTGAGATGAAGAGAAATGAGGGAAAGTGAATAATATCTTCTCCACGCGGAGACAGACGACCAGACGGACGGACTCTAGAGGGCGCTACCGCTACCTGTGTGGGGTGCTGTACTGCTCCAGGACCGCCGCTGCCTTGTCTCCAGACAGACCGCTGATCTGCATCAGCTGTCTGGCAAACACCTCTCTGACCGTCTGACACTGCAGAGGAAAAACAAAGAAGTTACTTTGTCTTGGTTTTCCTTCAGGATTATTAAAAGGGTTCGCCCGAAGCGTGAGCGAAGGCCTGAACGACTGCAGACGCACCTTGTTTTTGACGGCTCCGTGGTTAAACTCCGCAAAAGAAATGAGGGAGCAGGAGGGGAGCCCCCTCTCTACCTCATCACCGCCCCCATCCCCCTCCAGCTCTCTGGAGCGACAGACCAGCGTCGAGTTCTGAGGAGAGATTTGAAACGAATGAGGCGAAGCAGGAAGTTTCTGACGCCATCTATTAAAGGGGCGAGAGACGGCCAGGCGCTGCTAATCATCAGCACTTAATGAAGCGATCGTTAGCAGCTGGGCAGACCTCTGTGAAGCTAGGTGGTCGGGAGGATCAGAGCGTGTGTCAATGCCTTTACATGGGAAGTTTAATTCCTCTTTAATTCAGAATTAAAGATAAATCTGAATAAAAGTTACTATGTAAACACCTAATTCCATATGAAAATGTCAATTCCGAATTAAATAATTCCGTGGTCATGTATACACTCATTCTTGTTTAAATTAATTCCGGTCTTTCTGCGCATGCTAGTTCTCTTGCCCGTCTGTCGCGATGACGCTAATATTCTGCGCTGGGCTTGTTTTCAAAACAAAGTTTTAAAATGGCAGCACGCAGTAAACGGTGTTCAAGAGCAGAGATGATTTATTTAATAAATAGCTTGGAGGAACTGGAAATAATTAAAAGAACAGATGGCAGGAAACATAAAAATTGTGAGCTTTTCAAAGTTGTAGCGGCCAGGTTAAATGAAGGAGGTTTCACAGATAGAGACGCCACCCAGGTCAAAAATAAGTGGAATGTTGTTGCTAACAGAGTTGTTGCTAAGTTTGTTTTCTTCCGATAGATGTAAAGACGTCCGCCCCCCCCCCCATCCAATCAGAACCCTTCCCAACCCCCAGACCTAAAGCGGAATTGGATAAAGCCGAACGAACGTGTTTTCCATGTAAACCTCAATTCGGAATTACTATTTCCATGTAACTCAAAGGAAAATAGTTTAATTCGGAATTATTTAATTTGGAATTATTAATTCCGAATTAAAAAACATCATGTTACCGCAGCCTGTGTGTGTGTGTTAACACAACGCCACAAGGGACAAACATAAGCTGCTGTTGCCGCACATCAGTCTGAAAAGGTTTACAGAATTATTACCAGATAATCTGGTCAAAGTCCAGATCTCGACCACAAGGAGGCGCTATGACAGGACCTGAAGAGATCCATAAATGTCCCTGAACTGAAGGAGTAAAGGAAGGAGAATGGACCAAAATACCTCCAGGACCATGTGGGAGACTGACGGAGACATTCAAGAGACAGTTATAACAAGTTCCTGCTGCAGACGGCGGATCTATAAGCTGTCACGACAAGAAGCTTCCTCAGGATTGATTTTTTTCTTTTTGAGTTCATTCTGGTTGAATAAATAACGGCGCGTTCTGAAATGATTAAATAATTTTTATTATCATTTTACACAAACACATAAAATAGGATTGAAGGGGCGGGGCTAACTTCCACAGGACTGGACAGATGTTGAAAGATGTTGTATGTTCATGTCTCAGTCTCGTAAAAACGCAAAATTGAAAGACGTAATAATATAAAATCAGAGAAAATTCACTTAAACGTTTCCAGCTGCTGTGAAGTAAAAAATAATGACATATCTGTGATTCCTACCTGGTACAGCCTCGTCAGGTATCGTGTCATGACGGTGAGGTAGGCCGCCGACTCCCTCACATCCTCAACTCTCTTTACGAAGAAGCCATCAACCACCTGGCAGACAAACAAACGGATCAAATACTTCTTCTTACCACCAGGACTGTTAAGATTCATTTCTGTTTCTGTTTTCGACACACAACCTGCATGTGACACCTGGGCACCAGACAAGTGTCAATCAACCTAAATCGATTATCTTTATTTATCCCCGCAGCTCAACACTTGTTCACCTGTGGATCCAAACCCACTCCTGCGTTTACTACACCTTTGGTTTTATATCGGCTCATTTTAAACGTCCGTCTCCTCTAGAGTCGTCTGCAGCGCCACAGCTAAAAGCTACTTTCTCATTTTGAGACAAAACATACATGAAAGTGCAGCTCTAAGGTCGCGCAGAGCGACTTCAGGTGAGGGGCACACCTGTGTGTTGATGATGGCCTGCTGCAGCGTTGCTTCAGGGATGCTCAGGTGAGACGCAGCCGAGCCGCCGCCCTCCACAAGGTAGATGGGCCTGCGTAGACCACACCTCTTTAGTCGAAACTGACGGAGGAAAAGAAAACAGGTGAAGAGTTAAATCACATTTTAAAAAAAAGGAGCCCTTCAGCTCCCAAACAAACAGCAGTTATTAAATGTTGAACAACTGCAAGTGGCCTCTTTAACATGTACAGAGACCTGCGGGAAGATTTTGATCATGTGATGCCCCACTTACCTGTCTGAACGCTACTTTGAATCTTAATGCCACAAAAAAAAAAAAAAAAAAAAAAAGAAGAAGCAACGATTAAAATTTTTAATTGCGATTAATCGCATTATTTCCCTGATTAATCACGATTAATCGCATCGTACACACAAAATCAAATAATGTATTCAATAGTAATGTAAAATGCACTTTTATTTAAATGTTCTGCTGCCATATGAACTAAAGTGTCATTTGTTGTTTAAACACTTTTAACATCAGCACTTGTCAGTAACACATATTTAGTGTAAATCACATCTTAAAAAAATGTCAAATAAAATAAAGCTTACCGATACGATATGAACAAAGTTAAAAATATAGTTTTGACTCTTTAAATGAACAGATATTTATTTTTTCCATTGAAAAACTATTGTCAAGCCTCTCAAACATTTTCATAAAGCTATCAAACAAACCTATTTGATATATCACATTAACTTAAATAAGGTTCATTACTGACTGATATAAAAAATAAAGGCTCCTTGAACTGATGGAAATACATGCATCAGAATTACTAACTGAAAAAGATTAACATTTAAAGGATTTTGACTTGTGGTTCCATTTAAATTAATACCTTTAATTAAAGTAAATGAAGTTCAGTAGTTTTTTTTATTTTTTAATCTCATGGAAGCTTTAGATAAGAGGAATGAGGGAGAAGAGCATTAGCATTAGCTTCAGTTAGCTCACGTTAGCGTGATTTCAAAACTCCATGGAAGCGATTGTTATGTTGTAGGTGGCTGATCAGGTTTTACGTATTAAAGCTTGTGCTTCCCTCCTCGTAGAATTCACTCGGAGGATTCGTCACAAATAACCACCAAACTATCTTCTTCTGAAACTTTAACCAAGTTCCACGCCGCCATGTTTGTTGTGATTTTATTATTGTTTTATCCTATTTTATTGTTGTCCTTTTCTCTTCTTATTGCTATTCTCACTGCTGCTGTAACATTGTAAATTTCCCCATTGTGGGACAAATAAAGGAATATCTTATCTTATCTTATCTTATCTTATCTTATCTTATCAGTACACTGTGCTGCATGCCGCATTCAAGGTCTAACGTAAATTCCCACGTTCCCTCGTTTGCTAGTAGTTCTTTCAGCTTTTTCTATTTTTTTCTTTTTTTATGTGTAACATGTGGGAAAATACTGCAAATATCAATTCAAGTCAGCAACTACTAAAATTATGACCAAGTTAACGAGTTGTTTTCTGGCATGAGGGGGTATTCTTGATTTTCCTGATTGAGTAATCGTTTTTCTGATTATGCCAACGTTACTTGAACATAACATTCACTGTCGGTCATTCAAGGCTCAGAGGGAGCGAGACACTGCCACGTTGACAAAAATATAAATGTTATTGGGGCTGTTTGTCATGATATCGGAGTTATCGAGATGACGTCATAATTTCTTGTTATCAGCCCGATAGTTATCGTGCACCCCTACATACTGATGATGTTAGAAAAGTGGTGTTTGGAGTAAAGATAGCAGCTGTAAAGTAAAAACAACCCACGGAGGGATTTCAACCTAAATATCTGAGGCATCAACCTTTAAAGACCGGCACCCCGCTGAGCACGACCAATGACGTGAAGCTAGCGACGGCTAAGAGCGTCCTGCAGCCTCCGCTATCCTCCACTGGTTGACTACGTTACTGTCTTCAGAGGAAAATGACTCACGCTCACCTTCTGCTCTCTGAAACGGCCATCGATGATGCTGCCACACAGGTCGTCCATCCTCTTCCTCTCTACGATGTAGTCGAGGACCAGCTCCCTGCCCGCCGGCGCTCGCAGCTGACCTGGAAGGCAAACGTTCACGCTCACTGGACGGACATGGATGCTATCTGCGTGACGGGATCCTGCTTCCCGTGAGCGTTACCTGGAACGGGCGCCACCTTCTCCCGGGCCACCCACAGGAAGTCTCCCACGTTGAGTTTCCTGACGTCGAAGCTGACTCCGTTCCTCTGGAGCTCTTTGACCAGCTCCTGCTTGCGGTGCTGGCAGCCGCTGCCCGAGCGAGCCAACATGCAACGAAACATGCAAACGTAAACTCGTCGTGGTTCTCAGTAGGGATGGGAATTAATACGATTTTTCCAATTCCGATTCCATTATCGATACTGTTTAACCATTCGATTCTTTATCGATTCTCTTATTGATTCTAGAAGGCATTCGTTTAATAGCATAGCGTTACTGTTATAGCGTGTTTTACAAAGAAGCACATAGGCAGCGGGATAGCTACTAACCAGAGTTACCAGAGGTGATCTTAGCTTGGCTACTGCTGCTGGGTTGAGATCCATCAGTCCGAAGCGTCAAAAACACGACACTCGTTATCGCATGTTGTGTGTTCAAATGTTTCTGCATGTTAGCCGTGTTCCCTCCCGACGCTGTTATCTCCACTTTACAATGACTGCTAGTTGCCTTGTTGCCATCTTTCTTTGGTGAAGTGAAGCCAAACTTTGGAGCGTTTGAACCTGGTGGGCGCCATTGTTGTTTACAACTGCAATGCGCGTGCTAAACCGACGTAACTTAATCACGTAAGTGCTTTCTGGAATTGACTGTGCGCAACTTGCGTAAATTATGTGGATTCGTGCTGGTTGGAATCGATAAGAGAATCGCTAGATAAACTGCCAAATGATTACATGGAATTGAAACCCACAGAACCGGTTCTCTACAGGAACCGGTTCTCGATTCCCAACCCTAGCTCTCAGGTGTGCGCAGATCCACGGCCGTGAGTCTTACCCGGTGGTCTCAATGAAGTCGACGCAGAGGATGATTTCGTAGCTTCCCGGCAGGAGACAGTCTCTGTTTGGTTTTCTGCTCATCGCCCGTGAATCCTGAGGTTTTCTGGACGAACTCGTCCCACCCACGTCCCCCCTCGGCCGGGTCACACCGACGTCTGTCTCCGGCTCCTCCTCTTCATCCTCACCGCTCTCGGTCAGATCGACTACCCCAGGAGCTTCTTCTTCTTCTTCATCATCAAGCTCCTCTCCTCCACTCTGAGCCTCCTCTGGACCGTTTTTCTCTTCCACTGAAGCCAGTCGCTCGGCTAAAGCCAGACCTTCCTCTGTCAGAGAAAACCTGAAACAGAGATGGCGACCAGAGAGTGAACGCCCCTTTAAATCTAACAACAGCAGATGAAGCTTCAAAGTGTAAAAGGGTGAATTCCAGTTCCTCCCTTAACCCTCAATCTCAACCCTCAATCTCTAAAATGCGCGCTCCCGCTAAGTGCTAGCGCTGTCCTGATTCTAAGAACGTCAAATTGAGGGACAAGTTTGAGGTCCATATCACCCTCAAAATTGAGATTCTCCGACACCACCCTTGGTAGTAAGGGCTACCCAGAAGGCATTGGGTAATTTAGCCAAGACATCTTCGAAAAAGATGACAACAAAAATGCTAGCTACAAATGTAAGTATCTTCGTAGTTCTTAAAGATATAAATGTTACGAACCATCTTATCGTCTTTGTTTGACTTTTTTCATGGATTAACATCGTTGTTGCGTTACATTAATTTTTTTTACTTTACGATGTTTGCTGCTGGACCGGCGGTCCCGGTCGGCTTCACGTTAGTCGTACACCTTGTTGTGTAGCGACGGAAGACTGAATAATGTATCCTCTATAGCAGGCGTGTCAGACTCATTTCCACCGAGGGCCACATCAGCATCACAGTTGAAGGGCCAGATTTACAGCATGAATGTAACAAAATACAATGTAAATCAAAATAAATTAAACTACACCTTATTAAATGTTAAATAATGGTTTCTGTATTTATTATGTATTCAAGTTTCAAATATTTAACTTATTATTATATTAAACTCAGGGTTTGTGGTTGTAAGAGTATCCATTACCTTGGTTCCAGAAGTGGAAACGGTTTTTTGTTTTTCTTGTAGGCTAAATTTAGCATACTTAGCTCCCTGTTTGCTGTCAAAATGCTGACGTAGATCAAACTCTTTCAAAGTTACACTTTTGTGCATCAATTTTTCTTTTCTTGGACATGTTGGGGTTAGTTAGTAAAAGGTTTTTCTTAAGTCCATCAGTTCTGAAAAATTGTCTTGCTCATAGCTACCGTTATCGTTGTGGGTAACGACGAAATGCATGATGGGAGATGTAGTTTATTGTCAGTATGCGCTTTAACGCGGTTTAAGCTTATTTTAAGTCTTAAAATATTGGTTTAAAATTTAAGCCAATAATGTCCAAGCTCTCGAGGGCCACATACAATGACGTGACGGGCCACACTTGGCCCGCAGGCCTTGTGTTTGACACATGTGCTCTATTGTGTTATTTGCTAATATTATTTAGAGAATATACGGCGCTTTTTTCAATGTTATCCCTGTGTCATTTCAGGGAATACAGAGACAACACGGCCTTACTTTCGAGGGTTTAGATTGAGGGCCAAAAACTGAGGGTTAAAGGTGAGGGTTGAGATTGAGGGTTAAGGGAGGAAGTGGAATTGGCCCAAAGACACATTCAGAGACCTGGCAGGGTTGTGCGTCTTCACCACCAGGCTCTTCTGGATCAGCGTGCTGACCGAGGACCAGGCCGTGTATTTACTGCCGAGATCGGGCTGCGGACGGGCGAAACCAAGCCAAGAAGTCAGTCGTGAAACAGAGCAGCTGTTCGAGGAGGCGGAGTCACGAGAAAAGACAAACGTACCACCGTAAAAGACTTGTCACAGAGATGCTGAGCTTCTGCCGTAGTTCCATCTTGAACATGTAACCTTTACTTCCTGGGACCTGCAGAGAGGCAGAGATGGAGGGAAAACACTTTAATTTAGATGAAAAGGTCTTAATAACTGCAGGTAACTGCAGGTAAGTTCAGTGAACGAGGACGTACCTGCATCTGTCTGTACAGAGTCAGCAGGACAGCGTATCCCCCAGACCTCTTCTGTGGCACATACTCCCTCTTCCTCCTCTTCTTCTTCCCTTCTCCTCCTCCTCCGTCCTTCCCCTCATCTCCTGCAGTGTTCTTCTACAACAGGAAGTTGACCCCCCCCCCATACAAGAGAGTTTACAGGCCAGAGCTCAAACCAGCAGACCTCCTTAACGTCTTAATGCTGCACTCCCTCTGTTCCTTAAATGGTTCAACGGCGCCCCCTACTGATGTAAACTAGCCCCTGCATCCCCTCCTCACTTCTAAGCAACTCTGAGGCTTCCTTTCATTTTCTACCGACAGCTCAGTATGAAGTACAGCTACAAGAATCATTATAGAGGTGTCATTTTTAGTTTTCTCTCTCTCATTTAAGGAGGGATGGATGCAGGTGGTCCAGGGGTCACATCCGTCCATCGACCAGGTGACTGTATTTTCAACCACGCTGGTTGTTCTGTCGCCTTTAAGACACAACGTCCTTGTTTTAGATGTAAAATGACTGAGTCATGAATGGAGAATAAATGCTTCCCAACGGTGCTCCGGGTCACATCTGGACAGCTGTCGCTCTGTTCTCTGTGATATGTTGTTTTTAGGGCTGGGCAACGATGAAAAATTTTAATCGCGATTTTATCGCATTATTTCCCTGATTTATCACGATTAACCGCATTGTATACACAAAATCAAATCAAATCAACACTTTTAACATCAGCACTTGTCAGTAACACATATTTAGTGTAAAACCTCATCTTAAAAAAAATGCAAAATAAAATAAAGCTTATTGCCACTGCCAGAGCATTAATGTCATCCTGTTTTTTATGAAAAATAAAAGAAGTCTACCAACAAAATCCTGAGCCACAATCAGAACATTAAAACAGGTAATTTCTGAGGTAACAGCAGAAACTTTTAACGGGGAGTTCAACTTGTCAGTTGTTACAAATAACCTTGTTTCTGTTGAATCCTCCGTCTGGGAGAACTTTAAAATGAAAATGTCCATGTTAGAGTTCAGTAACTTTACCGATCCGTGTATCAATCACTCTTTCCATTTTCAAATGTCAATCAAAAATAAAAAAAAAATAAATAAAAAGTGACATTTTATTACGTTTTTCATTTTTAAATCTAACACAAAAAAAAACAAAAATGCCTGTTGTTTTTATATTTCAATTTTAGACTTGCATCAAAAATACGAAATTAAAAAACGGGCCACAGGACTTAATTTGTTTATAATTTATAATGGAGGACTGGATTTTCTGTTGTCATTACACATCTGAGCCACTAGATGGAGCCGCACTGCAGTAACCAGCTAGAGAACAGCAGGACAGTGAACACATGGAGCAGATCTGATGGAACATGGAGGAATGACGTAAAAGTATTGTTTTTTAAATTTACACTACTTTTGAATTCATTATTTGATTTTGCGTATACAATGCGATTAATCGTGATTAATCAGGGAAATAATGCGATTATCGTGATTAAAAATTTGAATTGTTGCCCAGCCCTAATATTTACCTTTCTGGAAGGAGCCAGGTCGTTGGTGCTGTCTGCTGGGCCAGGAGGGGGCGCTCCTTTAGGAAGGTGGTGAATGGGAGCGTTGGCGCCTGCGGGGGGGGGTAAAGGACAACATGGCTGCCGTCAGTGTGTTTCTGGAAGTACAGCCTGCTGATCCGTCTCCTACCGTTCTCTCTGTAGTACCGCTGCAGTCTCTCATCCAGCAGTCTGCAGATACCGTCTCCGAAGTTCTGGAGGATCTTTGCCTCTTTGGCGTTTTGTAGCGGCAGCGGGTATTTATTCAACGAGCTGATGGCCTGGAAAAGGACAGCGGCGTTTCATTTGATCTGTTTTTGAAGATGCAAATGACTCGTATCATTGAACACATGTACAAACACGGCGGTGAAGGCACAGAGAAGATAAGAGCACACAGTTTAATAAACACCCTTAAAAAAGCCTTACTGTGATGATACTTTATATGGTAATAATGATAAATACAGTGACTGAACAATCAATTAAAACAAAAGGGTCAGAAAACATTAAATTATTTCTAACACCATGTGTCAGGTAGTTAATTGATAACTTAACCGGTTATTGCTGATTCATGATTATGACCAGATTGATCCTTATGAGATAATAAAAAGCTATTTATTACACTATATTAAATAGATATGATACCAGGAAATAAAGACTGATCAGGACAACCTGTTTATTCCAGCGGTGCCAGAAACATCTGTTAACAAGTAGGAGCACTAGCTGAGATGATCACTTACTCAGATAGATTTATAACTTTTAAAAACAGTCCCAAAAGGACTTCAGGAGCTCCTCGGTTGGTCTTGTTCAGTCTCAGCATCAAACTATTGACACACCTGAAAACACCTGGCTGTGTTTGCACGGTAACAGTTGACCAGCAAAGTAAATTAGCAGCTAAATATGCATCTCAGGCGCTCGGGCTTCATCCGACTGATAAGTACTTGGGTCACGATACGATATTATCGCGATATATTGTGATATTCTACCCAGTTAATATCAAAATTAAAAGTAGAGATGAAAAATCAAGTTGCTGTATATGTTCATCAGATGATATTGATCATTCAGAGGACAAATTGAGTCAAAACTATTTAATGATGGATGGATGGGTGTTGTGCTGCCCTAATCAATGATGTCGTCAATGCTGAGAAGTTCAGACAGATGCCTTAAATATCCTACTGCCATCAACTAGGTGTCTGATTGGGATTTAATCTGCAGGACAGAAACCTTAAATATGGCGTCATCAGGGAGGATCTAAACATGGAAAAGTCTCCAGTCTTTGAGGGGTTAAATGAGCACAGCATTTATTTTAAAAAAGGTAAAAGAGATCCAGTCAGTCACCGAGCCCTCTGGCAGGTGAAGGTCTGGTACCTCCTGGCAGGTAAAGGTCAGGTGGGTCCGTACCTTCTGGTAGGTGTACTGGATCTTCAGGCCCTTCTCTCGCGCCTCGTCCCGCAGCTCGGTGAGCCACCGGAGGAACAGCGGGTTCGGACAGGACGGCAGGACACGTTTCCGACCCCAAACAACCGGCTCCGAAGCGGGCATCCCTGTGGACCTGACCGGGGGGGAGACGGATAACGGCACAGCACGTCATGACGCGGTAAAGGACAAAAGACGCGGCGCTGATTGGAGCTAACAAGAAGGTTAGAAGAAGACTGCGATTTAAATAGAGTTTTAGCAGCGGGAGTTGTTAGTTGAATAGTTTCTGTGTCTAGCAATATTGTTTACCTTTTTTCGTGAGCAGCAGCAGCTCGCGCGTTGTTTTCAAAGACGAGGAGCACTTCCTTGTTTACAGCAGTCACGTGACACACAGGGCGGGGCTCTCAACAGCAACATCTAGCGGAGAAACCAGCGGCAACGCGTGCATAAAAACAAATGTCTAACTTCATAAATCCCTATTTTAGTTCATATCGGTCGTTGAAACTGAAAGATTTTAACATTTAATGGAAAATAATAGACCATTATGACTTTAATGGCAGTAATACATCTCCAAAAAGTAGGAACAGGGGCAACAATGGGCTTGAAAAGTAACTGGCGCAAATCAAAACCAAATGGAGGAGTTTTTGACAGCTAATTAGGTTAATTGGCAACAGTTCAGTAACGTGACTGGATGTTAAAGGTGCATTTCAGAGAGGCAGAGCATCTAGGATGTAAAGATGAGCAGAAGCTCACCAGTTTGTGACAAACTACATCTAAAAAATGAGGAATCATTTAAAAAAAAATTTACCATTACAGGGACTTTGAAGCTCCCACCACAGCACAGAATATCGTTGTGTAGTAATCTAATCATAGGAGCGTCTGTACACAACAGACAAGGTCAATAGTCAACACTGGATGTGCCTGATCTTCAGGCCATCCATCCATCCATCCATCCATCCATCCATCCATCCATCCATCCATCCATCCACCATCTATACCCGCTTACAACAGTCATGATTCTCTACCGGACATCACTGCATAGACTCAGAAACACTTCCAGAAATCAGTGTCTGTGAACACACTTCACCTACAATCCACTAATGCTAGTTAAAGCAGGATCATACAAAGAAGAAGCCATATGTGAACATGATCCAGAAACGTCACTGTCTTCTCTGAACCAAAGTTCATCTAAATATAGTTGGAGGCAAAATGGAAAACTGTTATGTAGTCTGATAAATCCAAATCAAAAATTCCCTTTGGAAACCATGTATGCTGCGTCCTGGAGACTAAAGAAGAGAGGGACCGTTCAGCTTGTAATCAGTAGGCAGTTCAAAAGCCTCCATCTCTAATGTCATGGTGCTGCATCAAGGTCTATGGCGTTGGCAGCTTACACATCTGGATGTGCTGCTGCTATCAAAGTTAAAATAGGTTAATATTTTCTCTGAAATTAAAAAATGTCTCCATTTCAAAGTCAAATGTGCTCCATAGTATATATAAAGGAACTAGATGTAACGTCGCCCACTGGTTTCTGAAGAGTGGCTTTGAAGGCCAGTTGTTGGAGCTGTTAGAGCCTTAACTGAGCTAAGGCTTATTCTGACAAGCTTCCTATTTTAGCTTATCTTTGCCCATTCTGACCTTTTCTGATCCATCCATCTTCACTGCAGATGTTGCTACCAGAACGACATCCAGAATAAGGACTGTTAGAGCTGAAGCAGGGACTGCCAGAGCATCCACCCCTGGACCTTTCAGGGCCAAGCCTGAGCCGGTTATGGTCATTTGTAAAAATAATAATAATAATAATAAATCCGTAATCCTGCATGAATGTGTTCTTTAACATAACTGTATACATACTTTAACATACTTGCACAGCGGCTTCATTGAGAAAAACAAAGGGTTGCTCCTTGTACTGCACAAATTTACTAAATATATTATGATGAAGAGTAGAGCACAAATGTATATATGACATCTAAGAAAATCTATCCAAAACCACAATATCATCCTTATGGTGGCGCTAAAGAGAAAGTCAGAGGGTCCAAGAACATCTGTAAATGTTCATGAGGCTGAAAGCATCATAGAGATGTGTTAAAACCTACGCTTTGGGAATATTACCACACAGAGAATTCAAACAACTACATGATTCTGTTGGGCTTCATTACTGACAGAAGCTTTAATGACAGAAGAGTTAATGAACAAATGAATTTCCTTCATCTTTGACTGAGTCTGTGTCAGTTAACTTCCAAGACCGTTATCTGGTTGTCACCTGAATCCTCCTCTTTGTGTCTATCCTCGGGCTGAAGGGAGTTGTTGGAATCCTCCAACAAGACTCGACAGGGATCAGGAATCCAACCTCACCCTGTCAGCCGCAGCCTCTGCCTGTCCTAAACACACAGACGCTGAAAAGCTCGAGGAACGGTAGCAAAATGAGACGGCGGCAGAGGTGAAGACAGCTGGCGGAGTCAGAAGCGTAAGACATAGAATCAAAAAGAAAAACTCAAGACACTTCTTTATGAACAGTTAAAGTTACAAAAGCACACTAGTACATTTTGGAAGATGGCGCTGTACTTGATTCATAGTGTTGTGTGATGGTTGGACTTACAGCTGCTCAAGTAAAGACAGTCGACTATTCAAATATACTTTATTGATCCCCCAAGGGGGAAATTCAGGTTTCAGTACAGTCCAGTCTGGTGTACTAGAGGAGCTGCTAGTGTCCAGCGCTCCTTCTTCATGTCCCGGTCCTGTGGTCCGAGTGCTAACTCCAGTTAACAGCCGTTCAAACCAGTATATCTCCACGATGATGAATCAAGTGAGATATCTCCAGGTCAGAGGAGGAAACACAGATGAACCAAACTGTCTCTTCTGGGAAGACCGAGCTCCTTCAGTCCGGTGAGCGATGGAGCCGACCGTCCCAGAGTCCGGTTCATCATGCGGACCAGGTTGTTGGCGTCTCTTTCGGCGGTGCTGGACCCACCAGGTCTCCAGACGGCCCCTGCCAGGTCAGCTGCGGTCATGCAGACTGCTGGATAGGGGCAGCATGCCGCCGCTGCCACGTCGGGGGCTTCCTTCACCAGCCTCAGCTGACGCTGCAGCCCGGATCCAGTGGCGATGGTTGCCGCGGGTAGCAGTTCAGGATTACTCAGCTTCCCCGAACCGGCCCCCAGTGACACCGTCCATGTCTGCGGCGGCACGTGTCCACCAGCCGTAAGAGGACCGGTCCGCACCCGCAGACAGCATGCCGACACCCGGCCGCAAAATCACCACACACCGGCACAAACTGTAGTGTCCAGCGTCCACCGTCCAGCGTCCAGCGTCCAGCGTCGCAGGGACAAGTCCCCGGAGTAGCAGCGAGCAGCCTCCATGCCAGGCGTCGTCCGGGCAACGACTTACTTACTTACTATTTAAAGGAGAAATCTGAACCCGTGGCCACGACAGCGAGGGAGCTTTTCTGATTTCGTGGGCTAAGTTTGAATCCGCTTTTGAAAGAACAATCACTGCAACACAATCCAACTTCTGTCTTCTACCTTGATAGGAGCAGTCTCTTGTAGGTTGACGGTTTCTCAGTCCACAGGACCTGAGGAGTGTCTCAGCGGTCTGGTGAGGGCGTCTCCAGCGTCACAGAGGAGCGAGGCCATCCCAGTTATACCAGGAATCTTCTCGCCGTCTCATTCATTGTTCCCAGTTAAGGTGGCTGGACTCTCCCTGAGAGGTAGAGTGAGAAGCTCAGTCCTTTGGGAGAAACTTGGTGTCCAGAGTAGAATCGCCGCTCCTCCACATCGAAAGTAACCAGTTGAGGTGGTTAGGGCACCTGGTGACGATGGTTCCTGGTGGCAGTTTGGGCATCTCTGTCCAGGCAGAGGCAGATCCAGGACACGCTGGAGATATTGTCTCTTGGCTGGCTGGAAAACACGTCTTTGTTCCCCCAGAGGAGCTGGACGAGGTGGCCAGAGAGACCGAGGAATGGACCTTTTTAGTGTGAGGTGACAATGCTAACCACCACACCACCACGATGCCTTCAAGTCAATTAAATTCAGTGTATCTCGATTGGACTAGTTCATGACAAAAGTAATGTCAGGGCGCTTTGAATCAAGCCATTCATCATCTCCTTGATCAGCTTTCCCTGGAAACTGTTGGTTTCCTCAGTTAGGCTGCTTCTTCAAGGAACATTCCAGAAGTAAATCAACCTGAGGTCTGTTATTAGATGGTAACTGGGAACAGAATATGTGTTGTGATTATTGGGTGAATGACCTATATTAAAAAAACTGCTGTGTTAACCCTCTGGCAAGACAAAAAAGAATGTAATTCGACTGATGGGACAATGTGTATGAGGTCACACCAGACAAAAGGAGTCATTTTAACTTTGTACATGTAGAAAGTATTAAACACAACAGCTGTGCAGGCATTTCTCAACTTGTACGGATTTCCAACAACAGCAACATCTGGATGGACATGCCTGTACAATCAGCTTTTTAAAAAAATACTTTCTGTACACTTAGGTTAAATGACATCTATCTGCAGGGACTTTATCCACAATATCACACATTTTTGAGTCTTATCAGGAACTTAAAGTAGGAACTTACTTGGACATGGGTCAGTTGCTCCAAGTATTAGCATTAATTCTAATTTTCCTGCAAAAGCTTATTCACTCAAAACTGCTTTGATTCACAAAAGTTTCCACTGACTAAGTAATAATAAGACAACCTAGGGTTGTTTTAACTCTGGAATGTCCCTTTAAAGAGAGGATTATATGAATTCAGTTACAGTGAATATAAATGATAATTATGGCGTTTCAAGTGAACGCCAGTTACAAAATTCCAACATGGCGACTCGTCACTTCACCTCGGTCTGAAATGATGCCATTCAGACCTGCAGGACCTTGAGACGCCTCCCAGGCCTAGTTCAGAGTAGGACTGTAGCGATACACTAATCTCACGATACAATACACGATATTCGGCTCACGATACGATATATATCGATATTTATCTTACAATACATTTACATCATTTTCCGAAAGATTTTAAATGACTTTGTCTTTCTTAAGATGAATATCGATATATATCGTATCGTAAGCCGAGTACCGTGTATCGTATCGTATTGCAAGATTAGTGTATCGCTACAGCCCTAAAAGACATGGTTCAAAACAGCACTCCTGCAGAACCAAAGATGCCTCAGATATTTAATCAAGGCATCAGGAAATTGTGCGACTAAGATTAAAAACGAAGTTAGTGACAAAATAACGCAGTCTCTTGTAATATATTACTCCCTTTAATGAATAAAGTATTTTTCATAGAAAAACATATTTCTTCTGCTGCACAGAAAGACCCACAGGTAATACAGTCCCATACAGAAAGTACTAGACAAGACAACATCATGGTTTTCATAGTTCCTACCACTGCTGCCGACACGCTGTTGGAGGATGTGAAATATAAAATCTGATCTGTGATTGCTCCATAACAACTCAAAGTCTCGGTGACATCAGTCCAAGCGGAGATGGTCAGGCTTAGTCTTGATTGGTGCATTATTTCATTTATAACTGTTAATAGAAACCCAAAAGCCAAACTCATACATTCATAAATATACACGTTTAAAGAGTAAATACAATGGATGTGCGTTCATCCCTGCTTCATCTGTCCCTCTTCAGCTTATTTCACGATCTTCTTCAGTCCTCTACTGCCCCGCTGATCCGGTGGTGTCGTCGCTGTCGGGTTCCCGCGGGGAACTGGGCGTGGACCCTCCAGCGCCGACCCTCCTCGCCGCCGCCTTCCCCTTCAGCAGCGAGCTGTCGGGGTGGAGCGAGTGGAGGTGGATCAGCAGCTCGTCCTGCGTCCCCGCCGTGTGGCCGCACTCCTCGCAGACGTACAGCTTGTTGCGCCGCTCCTTGTAGGCGTACTTCAGGGTGACGCTGTGGATCTTCTTCATGTGGGACTCCAGGGAGCAGCGCTGGGTGAAGGCCTTCTCGCAGAGGTTGCACTTGTACGGACGGACGCCTGGAGGACAAGTTAAAATAACACCTTTAAGGGTCTTCCCCGCCCCACGCGGTTGGACACGTGTGCGCTAGCGTAAACGTGCGTAGCTACCTGTATGAGTGCGCACATGTCTCTTGAGGTCGAAGGTGTCGTTGAACCCTTTGCCGCAGAAGCTGCACAGGTGTCTCTTGGTCTCGTTGTGGCATTTAACATGTCTGTTCAACATGCGCTGGTACTGGAAGGTCTTCTGGCAAACCTGCACGCAGCAACAATGCAATCAGATCAAATGTCGCAGCATATTCAAGAGTTAAGCCTTAAAGGTGACCCTTTGGTTTATGTCCTATCTAAAAGACAGGGACTACTTTGTGTCTATAGGTAATCATAAATCTTGGAGTTCCCCAAGGCTCCATCTTGGGGCCAGTGCTGTTTAACATCTACATGCTCCCACTCGCTCAAATGATGAAAAACAACATAATATGTTACCACAACTATGCTGATGACACACAAATCTACATAACCATCTCACCAGGAGACTACAGTCCGATCCAAACACCGACCAGATGCATTGATCAAATTAGAGACTGGATGTGTCAGAACTTCCTTCAGTCAAATGAAGACAAAAGTAAAATAATAGCTTTTGGAGCCAAGGAACTAAGATTAAAAGTCACCACTCAGCTTCAAAGAGCTGAGTTAGAAACCAAAAACAAAGTCAGAAATCTGGGTGTAGTCAAACTATTTTCTTCAAAACAACCTATTTGTTGTTTATTATTAGTGTTTTTGAAAAAAATCGATATTATATTGGGCGGCCGAAAATCACGATATATTGCCAAATCAATTTTTTTCACACCCCTAGTCTTTGTGGAATGATATTTTGTGCATGGTGGGGATCAAAGTCAAGCTGGAGGATGGAGGGCATCAGTTTGTTTACGGATAATATAATCGAGCTTATAAAGAGTAAAACACGGTGGAGGTCTGATCATGGTATGTTGCCTCTGGCCCCATAGAGCAAAGTCAGAGGACACCGAGCTACTTTAGAGTGAAACGACATCATTCAGCTCATCCTTCTGTGGCTTACCTGGCACACAAACCTTCCTGTTGTTGTGGTTGACGCATTTTGACTTTGACCTGTGGATCCGGTCACCATGGAGACCGGCTCTGTGGGGGCAGAGATCAGCTTTGGGGCGGCAGGCGTCGCAGTGGTATTTGGTGCTGAGGATGGAAGGGTGGGAGCGGATGGGAGAGGTAGTGGATACGGGTCGATGGGTAACTCGCCTGTAGTTACCTGTGATGAGGAGACAAAATGAATTATAATTTCATTTTAAATTTACTTTAAAAATAAAGCGCTCTGTCGGGCACTCCTCCTCCTCTCTCACCTTGATTTTAGCTCGAACGTATGTGGAGCCCCCGTGCGACTTCTTCCTGACGTCTGACTTCTCCTCTGGCGGCGCCGCCGCCGGGCTCTGAGGTCGGCCGAGGACCGTGCTGGACGGCAGCTCGGCGCAGGTGTCGGAGAGCGAGTGTTTGGTGAGGCAGAGGGGCGTGGCCTCAGCGGGGCTGGCCTCGGCCTCCATCGTTAGGACCGGTGGCGGGAAGATGGAGACTGGAGGGAAACAGGGAAGAGCGGACACAGACATTAATTCTCTCCTGAAATCACAATTAAACCAATTATCCCCTCATTTTTCAAGCATGTTGCATTTATCAAATTTAACATGAAACTGCTGAAATTTTCACTGGAAACATTCAATTTTGGAAAAGAAAATTCAGACCAACACAAATGGTTGAAGGGTCAAATAATCCCTTGAATGTTTCTGACCAGAAACACCAGCGTGACCTAAAAATAACTTGATAAACTAGAAAAGCACTCGGAGAGCGCAGACCTCCGCCAAGCACAACAATTCTCCCATATAGCGATTTACAGATTACAATAAAATCCACCTTCTAGATCAGATCCGAATCAGCCTTTGAGATTTGATAGAGGTTCCCATTGTCAATCCCTGAGTCAAATTTCATGAGTTTTTGGCAATAATTAACAGAGATATTGAGAAACAAAATTTTCGGCCCCATTGACCGCAATGTTGTCGAAAATTTGAAAATGATCCAGAATCCAGGATTTCTTCCGGATCACACCCAAAATAAAATCAGTTCTTCCTTTTCACATTTCTGACAACTCCTGAAAATTTCATTAAAATCCATCCATAACTTTTTGAGTTATCTTGAACACAGACAGACAGATAAACGCTAGCAAAACATAACCTCCTTGGCGGAGGGAATAACTTTGTTTCATACAAAAAGGAGGAAGGAAACACTTACCGATGGCCGAATGAAGTCTAAACCTTAAACGTGTGCCATTTTACAACAATGATAATTATATTACAGTCAGGCATGGTGCAATTTTTTTTAATGTCATACTCGGATTGGTAGTCGGTATCAGCCGATACCCACAGATCAAGAATCGGAATCGGGAAAAATTGTAAAAATTGTATCGGAGCATCTCTACTTTAAAAGGACCCAAATACATGCTTTCAAGCAAACAAATGTTAACTTTTGTTTTAAAAAAAATAATAAATTAATATATCCTTTAAGTTCAGAGACATTTTGTTCAAATTTTTTTGGATAACATCCACAAACTTTGGAAAATTGGGATTAACCACAGATGTTGCTGTAATCTCCACGGTTGGTTTTTCTGTCTCTATGCAGGTGCATCACTAAATATGTGGAGTCAGGGTTAGAGAATCTTGAATTAATTCACACTGAGCTCACGATCTGCTTTGAAAAATCATTACAAATCATCTGAAGAGAAATCATCCATCTTTGTCATTTTTTTTAACCTGATATTGACACAGCTGCTACCGTTGTAGAAAATTAGTGCCTCACTGAGTTTCAGAGCTGAACCGCTTTATAGTTGCACAACCGCTCAATTAACAAACATGCAGAGATGAATACGTCTGTATGTATTTGCGTGCATGGGTGTGGGTGTGCTCATGTTTGGACTATTGTTAGCGCCACTTATTCTGCACGCACTCACATGCCTGGAAACACACACATACAGGGACATCGCTCATTACAGTTAGACTCGTCGGACGGGACGGTCCTGCAGCACCGGCTCTGCACCTTCCTCAAACAATCCAGCTCCGCGGGGCTGGATGTCCCCGTGTGTCTCTGTGTGTCTCTGTGTGTCTGTGTGTCTCTGTGTGTCCCCGTGTGTCTATGTGTGTCTCTATGTGTTGTCTCTGTGTGTCCCTGTATATCTCTGTGTAACTCTGTGTGTCTCTGTGTCTCCGTGTGTCTCTGTATGTCTCTGTGTGTCTCTGTGTGTCTTTGTGTGTCTTTGTGTGTCTCTGTGTGTCTTTGTGTGTTCCCGTGTGTCTGTGTCTCTGTGTTTGTTATCTCTGTGTCTCCAGGTGTCTTTGTATATCTCTGTGTGTCTCCGTGTCTCTCTGTGTGTCTGTGTGTCTCTGTGTGTCCCTGTGTGTCGTCTCTGTGGGTCTCTGTGAGTCTCTGGATGTCCCTGTGTGTCTCTGTGTGTCTCTGTGTGTCCCCGTGTGTCTCTGTGTGTCCCCGTGTGTCTCTGTGTGTCGTCTCTGTGGGTCTCTGTGAGACTCTGGATGTCTCTGTGTGTCTCTGGATGTCCCGTGTGTGTTTATGTGTCTCTGTGTGTCCCCGTGTGTCTTTGTGTGTCTCTGTGTGTCTCTGTGTCCCTGTGTGTCCCTGTCTGTCTCTGTGTGTCCCAGTGTGTCTCTGTGTGTCTCTGTGTCCCTGTGTGTCCCTGTCTGTCTCTGTGTGTCCCAGTGTGTCTCTGTGTGTCCCAGTGTGTCTCTGTGTGTCTCTGTATGTCTGTGTGTCTCTGTGTATCCCCCTGTGTCTCTGTGTGTCTCTCTGTGTCTCTCTGTGTCCCTGTGTGTCTCTCTGTGTCTCTGAGTGTCAAATGGGAGCAGAACATTACAAAATGCTGCAGAAACAGAAACCACTGAGCCGACAGCACAATGACCAGCGTACAGGTGTGTGTGTTCAGGTCGCCCAGAGGCAGGTGACTCCGAATCAGTTGACTGTTCTCGGCCTCGTTCAGATAAAACCCAAATGTTGATGCAAATGAGTCCCTGCTCCGAGCTTTAAAGATGAGAGGACATAACAGGCCGTCTGTAAACCTGGAGAGTTAACGGTATGCAGCCGCACAGTCACGGCTGTGTTCACATCACAGGTGATGAAGGTGTCACTCAGAAGACGGTTTACATATGCACACTTCCGTGCTTTTATCGTTGTCACGGTAATTCAAAATAAAAATAGCCCACTTCTGTTACAGCTGCCCCTTTAAAAGCACCCATAACACATGTATAGATAGTCAAATTGTAAATACAGTTGACACAATTTCACGTTGATTAAATGATCTTACTGTCTTAATAAAATGTCTCTGACATGCTTTACCCATAATGCAACATTCACCCTTTTCAACCACGTTCTTGCACCTCTGTTTAAAGAAAAACTCTATACTTTTATTAGATGGTAATGAGTGTAAACTTTCATTATGGTCCAAAACAACGTGATCTGTTTGCAGCAAAATGGCAATTAATGTTAGCAACAACCCATCTGGGTCAAAAACAAAGAAGCTATTTTAAGCTCCTCCCAAGATTCAGTGCGGACATGGTCCTTACAGAAGAACTGAGGTTTATGTTTTTAAGTGTACAGAAAGTGTATAAACAGTAAGGGACGTGAAAAAAATCGATTTGGCAATATATCGCGATATTCTTGAATTATCGTGAATTGTTTAAATTTAAATGTGCAAAAACACTAATAATAAACAATAAATAGGTTGTTTTGAAACAAATAGTTTGACTCAATTTGTCCTCTGAATGATCAATATCATCTGATGAACATATACAGCAACTTGATTTTTCATCTCTACTTTTAATTTTGATATTAACTGGGTAGAATATCGCAATATATCGCGATAATATCATATCGTGACCCAAGTATCATGATACATATCGTATTGCTAGATCCTTGCCAATACTCACCGCTAATAAACAGGCCGCTTTGTTATATGTCCGTACAGGTTGGATACCGCCGTCACAGAAACTATCATCAACGCACACAGGTGAAGCGCTAACGGCCTCTGCTTCTAAAACCGACCTATTTTGTCATAAATATATGAAGCGGAGGCCATGAACTCTGCTACAAAAACAGTAGAAACCAGCTGGTTTCAGGAAGAAGAACTGGTGCTTGGAAGTCAGAACTCCGAGTTGGATGTTTTAACCGGAACGCCACCGAGGTTGGAACTCCGTCATTGCTGCTACTCACGACACTCAGCTAATTTAACTGTTTGTGACCTCCGTGTCTCGTTTGACTCAATTTTATCCACAACACTGTTCATGTTTTATCAGCTGTTGTGCTGCTACGCTATTTTTATGTGCTAAATACCACGTGCAGTGTCGCTGTGACTGATTAGCTAGCAGAGGCAACTTCTAGTCCAGCATTCGTAAAGGTTCATGGACCACCAGGGTCCATAATTCTTTAATTTTGCAACTGGAACACAGGCAACTTGGATGTGACGTCACTCCCAGTTCCGACTTCCGAGGTAACTGGAATGGACCAAGAAGCACCGCCTGCCATTTAAAAACCAGTGCTTCAGCTCTGCGGTACCCACTTCCAGATAGTATGTCCCCTTTAAGAGATTGTGGCACACCCCCAACCCCCAAATTCCAGAAACTAGCTCGGTCCACTGTAGCCTAGCCAGGCGTACCTGTTCACTCTGGTGAAACACGTATAGTCCTAGTACAGAACGTAGCGGACCAGTCACGATGGGGCTTCATGCAACGACTCATGCAGGAGGAGCCAAGAGCTGCTCGTCAAAACAGCCGAGACGACTCTAAGAACCCCGGATCAACAAGTTTTCCCTGTAAACCCAGCAACCCTTCACCGCTGCTCTCCATTCTGGACGTCTTTCATCGACACTCGTCCTGTTGTCGCTCTGCCTGCGTCACATGCTTTGTTTCTCTGACTGGTTCTATGCCGATCCAGTAGCTAGGCATGGTGGGACGGTTTCTTCTGCATGTGCTGGATTAAAGTCAAATCCAGATTAACCACACAACTACGCATCAAAGTGGAAGAGAATTAGGATGGAGGTCCACAAAGCGTAGCTGCACTGAGAGTAGAGTAGCTAGTCATCGCAGAATACTGTAAATATGTAAATATATCTTAACAGCAGTCAACAGTCCAGTAGCCAGAATCCAAACCAGATACATTTGCAATAGGGGTGTGAAAAAAAATCGATTAGGCAATTTATCGCGATTTTCAGCCGCCCAATATAATATCGATTTTTCAGCTCCTAATATGGATTTTTTTTTAAAACACTAATAATAAAGAATAAATAGGTTGTCTTGAAGCAAATAGTTTTGACTCAATTTGCCCCTCTGAATGATCAATATCATCTAGGGATGCACATGGTTAACCGTTTAACCGTTAACCGATAACAGTAACTCTAACCGATTAATACTAACGGTCAATTTTGTTTTTAAGCTACGTAATTCAATCAACTCATGGGGGCGTGTCGACAGATGCAACAGGCCTCTGATTGGTCAATTCTACATCCGCGTAGAAAAGAGCGCGTCATCGAAAAAATGAGGAAGTACCCACATCTGTACGATTCTGGTTCTCCACACTACAAAGACAGCACATATTCTAGTAATTCATGGAGGGAGATAGCGATGAATGTGGGTCTGGATACGGCCAAGACGGTGAGGAAGTGGAAAAACGCAAGAGATAAGTTTAATAAGTTTAGCTAGTTCGTGATTGTCGCTCTTGCGTTGTGGCGTGGAATAACATAGCGGAGACCACGCTAGTATAAATCAAAAGTGACGGCGGCATCTCTGCGACAAGCTGACGGCGACACATTGCCGCGAGAGTATACACGGGGAAGTGTCCGCATGCGTCCACGACAACGCGCGCAACATCGCGGCAGCCAACCCTCCCGGACTTATCGGTTAACGGTTATTAATCGTTAAAGGGCGTCGGTTAACGGTCATAAAAAAAATCCAAAATGTGCATCCCTAATATCATCTGATGAACATATACGGCAACTTGATTTTTCATCTCTACTTTTAATTTTGATATTAACTGGGTAGAATATCGCAATTTATCGTGATAATATTGCATCGTGACCCAAGTATCATGATACATATCGTATTGCGAGGTCCCAATACTCACCCCTAATTTGCAGCATTACGTTTATGTCTCTTCTGGTGGAAACTTGGGTTTAAAGTGTTGAAGGACTAACGACTCATCCCAGTTGGTTTACAACTTTAACTACTTTAAGTGTCGGGAACGTCGTTTCATAAACATTAGTTAAAATAAAACTAAGATGTTGTTTTCAGTGAGGAGCAGCCCAGATGCTGACAGCTGGCAGAGTTGTGTTTTACCCTGAAACGTCACCGTCTGCTGTAATTACTCCCATGTAGATAGTCTCTGTGGCGACTGCAGCTAGCTGGACATTTAATCTCATCTTGTATTGTTTGCTCATCCCTCCTTCCCCCTTCGCCAATGAATGAGGTGTGTGTGTGGAGGTAAAGGGTGAGGGGGGGATCCAGATAAAGCAACCCTTCTCCTTATAAACGGAGGGAGAGAAAACAGAGGAAGAGAGGAAGGCTTGTGTCGTCTGAATGTCCTGTTTTCAGTCTTTTCCTCTTTTAACACCCTCAGCTGCCAGAAAGAGTCAATAATCAGCGGATAACTTTTATCAGACGTGGAGCGCGAGTGTGTGTTTGCTGAAGGCGTTTGGTCTTCAGCGGCAGGTCCGTTACATTTCCCTCCATCCAATAAACATTAACCTCAGCAGCTTTAGCACGTAGCAGCGAGCCTGTTAATGAAAGGCCCGCTGATTAAACGCTCGTCTCGGAATATAGAGATGTGTAATTATTAACCGTCTTAGCGAAGCATAAACAATAAAATGTATCTCAATGTCATGTCATTCTTAACTGTGACGCTGCTAGCAGCTAGTTAGCATCTTAAATGTTCAAGAAGGATAAAAAGTGTTTGACGTAGAAGTCGCTAACCCTTGTAAAACCACAAAACATGCATTTTACATCCCTGCTTTTATGGATGTTAAACAAGATGCTAATCCAAGATGCTAATCAATGACGGATCCGCCACAAAAACAGTCAACGCTGTTGGATCTTAAGAGCTTAAAGGTGACATCGTCTGGTCTTTTGTCAAAACTTGACGTGAATTCCTGAGGTATTAATGAAACACCTGTGGCTCAGGCAGGGATACAGTACAAAAGCACCCTGATCACCCACAGTTCTTCAGCTTTGCTCATAGGAGCTGCGATTAAAGGGGCGGAGTCAGCGTTAAGACTCAACTCCACCCACTCCTCAAGGGGGTGTGCCTCATTTTTAAAATGCTGTTGCATATTTGCACTTCGGACTTCAACAACAACAGTGGCGTGATGGTAAACTAGCTGGAAAAGAAGACGTACAAGCTACATCTGGCTCTGTGATGTCACAGTACGCTAACGCATTCACGACCACTCCCAGTACAGAAATCTAAACGAGCAACACAGATCATTCATTTTACGCCATTTTCTACCTTCAAACAACCATGGTGCACTGCTGCGACGCTACGGAGTGTAAGTAACATAGATCCATAGCAAAGAAGCTACACATCTGTCCCTTCATGGCTGATATGGCGGAGACGGTGGACGGTGCTTCTAAACAGCGCCACGCCGCCGTTTCACTGCACCCTGCAGGGACTCGCCTGTTAGATGGCTCTTCTTCTGCTCTTTTTTAAATTTGACTTCAGTTCAACTTTTCATTTAGACCAGGGATGTCCAACTCCAGTCCTCGAGGGCCGCTGTCCTGCATGTCTTCCATGTTTCCCACCTGATTCAGATGAACGGGTCGCTAACAGACCTGGATGACCAGCTGATGGTGATCCGTCCATTAGAACCAGGTGTGTTGTGGCAGGAAAACATCTAAGACCTGCAGGACACCTGGACCCCTGATTTAGACGTCCCCAAACAAAGCAACAGCCCTGTGTTGTCTCAAAGTTTTGGACTTTGCAGTCACTATTACAGCTGAGCGATTTTATCGATTCTGCGATATATATCAATATTTTATCGAGTATCCGATTTTTCAGCCGTGGGTATCGATATTCTAAGCTTCTTTCAAAACCCCCGTGTCCCACCTTTAAAAGCTTGCAAGCAACAATTTGCACTGTTTAAATAAATGAAACTATTTTCCTCAACAAATCTTTTATTCATTTTGTCCAGCATTTGCAAGCTGCCTGTCAGCCATATAATGTGTAATTGATGCTTTCAGTTCAATTAATTCAAACAAAGTCATTGGAACACTCACAAGATGTCACCAAAATCACTTTGTCCCTTTAAAATCTTTCAGAAAATGATGTAAATGTATTGTAAGATAAATATCGATATACAGTCATGGAAAAAATGATTAGACCACCCTTGTTTTCTTCAGTTTCTTGTTCATTTTAATGCCTGGTACAACTAAAGGTACATTTGTTTGGACAAACATAACGATAACCACAAAGATTGCTCATAAGAGTTTTATTTAAGAGCTGATATCTTACCATTTTCCATGGTTTTCTTGATTATAACCTAAATCACTTAAGTTTTTACATCAATAGCTATGGCGTTGTACTGCCAAAAACACTGCTTTTATGCATTCAGTGTTTTCTTTTCTGTCTGTTTTAGTCACATGATGACGTTTAGTTGTACCAGGTATTAAAATGAACAAGAAACTGAAGAAAAAATGGTGGTCTGATAATTTTTTCCATGACTGTATATCGTATCGTGGGCCGAATGTCGTGTATCATATTGCGATATTAGTGTATCGCTACAGCCCTAGTCACTATAGACACCAAACCAGAAATAATGTCCTCAAGCACATGTCCCCGTTACGTACAACTTTAACTAAAACAACAGCTTAACATCTGCAAAATGAGGTGACCTTCCTCTTTAATAAATTTCAGTTTCCAGAAGTTTCCATAACAAACACCTGTTAGTAACAACAAGCATTTACGTAACAGCGCTTATCAATCACAGTCGTTCCACTGAGCTGCACCAGCTGATGTGTAGATGAGGAACTTTTCCAGAGTAATGATTCCTCCTTCACTAAACAGAATCTGCAGCTGGATCTTTATGTTTCAGTAAATAATAACAGATGTTATTCAGCTTTCTATTTAATTAACGGTAAAGTAAAGACTGACTGATGCGCTCTTTAGAGAAATGAAAGGTTGTCAGCAAACACAAATAAAAATGCCCATATGTGTGGAGGCGCTGTGATTTGGTAGAAAGGTTTTTACGAGAAAGAAGGAAAAATCTTGTGGGACAACCTGTTTATCTGTTGTCTTGAAGTTAATGGTAATTATTTAATACTCTACAAATACATTTAAATACGATAAAATAAAAAACAAAGCAACTGTGTGTGTTTGGAGTTGTGGGGGATAAACCAGACTGTAAACTCAGACTGATGACCCATCAGAAACCTGCCCTGACACATGTTTGCGGATTATGAGATAAAAATAACCCCCCCCCCCCCCCCCCCCCCCCCCCCCCCACACACACACACACACACACACACACCTACAGAAAACTGTCAAAACCGATGGCGTCTCATTAAAGTCTTCAACACGCCTGTCTCCGCGGTAATTAACATACCTCTGCGCGTGAGCACGACTGTTACGCTCTTTTGTGTGCTCGTATGTACCGGCACCCAAACGCAAACACGCCAGTCAAGAACATCAAGTAACGGCACATACCAGAAACTGAGGCCGGGACCGTTGCTGGGCGGAGAGAGGCGGCGCGTAATTACGCACCGGCACAATAAAAGTTTATCATTCATTACAGAGAAAAGCTGTCAGTTTCTGTATGGTTTTGATTTTGATCTCGTTAGGGAGGGGCCACTACTGATCAGAAACCAAAATAAACATCCGGACTGTCTTTTGAGCAAAAAAAGTTTTTACAAAGTACCGAATTTGTTCTTCAACGTCGTCGGTGCGTAAAAACGCTCCAACAGGTCAAGAGAAGCGGATCCAGCCTGGAACAGCCCCCCCACCCCCACCCCGCTGTTATTACAGTTATCAAATACTTTTTAATACCTTTTAAACGGCCTAAAAAATCCATTCCTGCCTCAACTGGTGAAGCTGTTCCGGTTTCAAACACGTAGGAGGATGTAAAAGTCAATGATTAAAAGTTAGCGGTGCTGGGATGAGGAGAGGAAAGCACACACACACACACACGCGCACAGGCCGGGAAAGAGGGGGGAAGGGTGTGCGTGTGCGTGTGAGAGTGAGAGACAGAGAGAAGGAGAGATGTTTAGGGTGTAGTCCGTTACTTGTTATCTGATACCGGCGCGCTGTTACAATAAAAACTCAGCCGAAGGCAACAATGGGGATTGTTCTCTAGAAGAGGGGGAGACGGGGGGGGGGGGGGGGGGGGGGGGGGTCCCCTCCTTGTCATTTAAATATAAAGTCGGTGGTAAATACTGGATGTAGTCAGACTCAGGGGGCCATCAGGGCCCGTTAATCTGTCTCCAAGACGTTTATGACGTGAGAGAAATAATAATATTAATGATAATAATAACAATAATAATAATAATAATAATAATAATAATAATAATATGATGTGAAAGGAGTGAATAACCAGTAACAAAGTTGCATGACAGGCCTTCGTTTCCACTTTTCTAATCAGCTCAGCGGAGCTGAACAAGGAAGAACAATCAGGGGTTGAAGGTCGGAGAGAGAAAAGCAATTTAAGGCCGCAGCTCCGGTAAATAACCGACAGGCCGATAAATAACCGACAGGCCGCGATAAAGGAAAATAAAATTAAAGAGGAGGCGTGGGTCGCCCTCTCTGCTGTCACAAGTCGGTTCTGTTCCCGTTTTCTTTGTGTCTGATCGGTTTAATGGTCTGATTCCATCTGATCCGGTGTTCACGCGTGAAAGAAAACGGAAAAACGCAACTTTCGGTCCCGCAGAACCGGGACGGACCGGGACCGCGGGCCCCGCCGAGGCCGGCTGTGATTTCCGTTATCCGCCGGCTCCAATCGCCCCGTTACATTCCCGACCGGACCCCCTCCCCTCCTCCTCCCCCCTCCTCCACCTGCCACACCGACATACCTGGCGGGTCCGGAACGGCGCGCGTGAACGCAGCACTAAATAAACTCTCTGTCCGGGTCGCAGCTCGTTTATCTGTTTTTTTTTGTTTGTTTTTTTTAAATAAAAAGGTAAACCGGGTTCGGTCCCGGGGCCCGGACTCACCTGGGATGTAGACGTCCCCTCGCTCGTGATCAGGCAGCTCGCTCCAGTTCCGCTTTCCCGGCGAAACGTTCGCCTTCTTCACCAGAAAGGCCCGCGGCATGTTCACCTCCAAACTACTCCTCTGTTTTCTTCTTCTTTTTCTTTTTAACCGGAGAGGAAGCGGCTCCCGAGCTTTTACCTGTAAAGTTAGAAAGCAGGAACTCTGGGTGTGTTGGGGGGGGGGGGACCTGGAAGGTGTCGGTGCTCCTCTCCTCTTCCTCCCCTCCTCGCACCTTTCTCCTCGTTTCGCAAGCCTCGTCCCGCTTTTATCTCTCTTTCCTCCCCCCCTCCGACGCCTTGTAATTTTTTTTTTCAGCTCTCCTCAAAAAAAGTCTTCTCGGCGTCGGCTCAGGTGAGTCGGCTCAGGTGAGCGACCCGGACAGGTAACTATCATCCGCGAGCGCTCCGAAATAACGGGAGAGAGTGTTGTCTGGGGGAGGGAAGAAGGAGAAGAAGAAGGAGAGAAAAAAAAAAACGACAGTCGACAGAGGTGGGCCGGAGTGCTGCTCAGGTAGCCTGCTCATTTAAAAAAAGCAGGAAAACGCGCCGCAGCGCGCATGCGCGCAGCAAAATAACGGTGACAACAGGCCAGGCCTCCGTATACCTGCCCAACCGGTTCACCCCCTCCTTCTCTCAGTCCAAGTCTTTCTTTCCTCCTCCTCTCGTTTCTGCTCTAAGGTGGGGACCCGTGAGAGTGACGACAGGAACCGGAGGGTTTAGAAACCTGACGTGAAAAAAGAGACGTTGGAACAGGCCTTTAAAGTGGAGCAGGGGTCACCTGTGTGGCTCCGCTCAGTAGCGACGACACCTAAAGTCTAAAAAGAGCCATAATTATGGTTGATATGGAAGCCATTACTGTCCAGTTTGTTTTTTTGTTTACATTGTAGCTGTGTTAATGCTTCAAAATTACATTTTTAACTTTAGCTCTCTTTAAATTCAATACTCAAAAATAATGAAATTTGAGAGTGCATCTAAAATGTGCTATAACTAGGGATGTAGCGATACACTAATCTGGCGATATGATACACCATATTCGGCTAATGATACGATATATATCAATATTCATCTTACAATAAATTGACATCATTTTCTGAAAGATTTTAAAGTGATTTTGGTGACATCTTGTGAGTGTTCCAATGACTTTGTTTGGATTAATTGAACTGAAAGCATCAATTACAGTGATCCCTTATTTTTCGCGGTTTGGTTTCCGTGACAATCAAAATCCGCGATCTGGAGCCGGAGCCCCCCGAGACTCAATAATGTGATTAAAATGTGTTTAAAAACCCCAAAAAAGTAGCGAAACAAGACAAAGGCTCAACTGTGGTCTTTCTGTTACCTTCACAGCCTCTGGTCTCTGAACCGTAGTAAACAAACCGCTGCTATTGTGCTATTTTTGACTCGTAATTAGCGGCTAACACGCTAACAACAACAAAACAAAAAGTCCGGTTTTCTCTGCATGGAACGGGAACTTTATTTATTTTTTTCATCTAACCCCGTTTTCATTCTGCCGTCCCATGACAGACACTCCATTACCCATAAGGCCACCTTCTTAAAGGGGCCAGGCTGGCTCACAGCATTTCTTCAGTGTGAGAGAACACGGATAACATCCTGTGATGTTTCCGCAATTAAAAAAAAATTTTTTAATTATATTAGGCTGCATATATCGAAAAAAATTTGCGAATAACTAAAACCACGGAACTTAAACCGCGAAGTAGCTAGGGATCACTGTACACATTATATGACTGACAGGCAGCTTGCAAATGCTGGACAAAATGAATAAAAGATTTGTTGAGAAAAATAGTTTCACTCATTTAAACAGTGCAAATTGTTGCTTGCAAGCTTTTAAACGTGGGATACGGGGGTTTTGAAAGAAGCTTAGAATATCGATACCCGCGGCTGAGAAATCGATACTCTCTGGGGAAATTAAATATCGATATATATCGCAGAATCGATAAAATCGCTCTAGCTACAACCTTTACAGGTTAATTTGACCTTCTCTGAACCTTTGAATGCACATGTCCAACTGTTCGGTGTTGCAGTATTTAATGCACGACATGCTGATCTCTAACAAAGTGACAAACCGCAAAAAAAAACCTCGTGAACTGGGCGCTACGTGTTCTGGCTCAGTGGCGTTGTGTTTTTAAACGGTCCTCCTCATCATGCGACCAGGATGTTCTCAGAGGGAAGTTGCCACTAGGTTTAAAGTAAGCAGCCCTGCGGACGTTTCCTTGTTTTCCTTGTTGCGGTAGACCCACCACTGTTCAATAAAGAGTTCAAGATGAAGAAATTAACATTATATATTTCTACATAAATGGCCGACCTTCGTGATATAATAACACTGTAGCAGGAACTTTCTACATCTACCATAAATTTCACCCAGAAGTCAAATATCTCTATCTCCTCGTGAGGAGTTTATATCAATAATGAACTGCACACATCTAATCGGTGGAAACCCGACTACTGCAGAATATGAGGCGTTAGATGGCAGAGCTCCCACTCAACAGCTGATCCAGTAGAAGCAGACAGGATCACCACTGGTCTGGCGGTCAGCGTTGATCTGCCGATTCGACGGGATAACCTTTCGTCCTTATCCTCTGGCTAAATCAGCACCTTCTGAACCAGTGGCGTTCACATTTTCGCTTCAAAACTAAAGTCTACATGTCATGCAAACGCCCCGAATGGAGCCATAATGACTGGTTTTGACCAGTGCTGCCACCTGGTGGATACCGTTTTTGCAGCAGTCGGGTTTTCCCTTTCGTACAACTTGGCTCCATCATGGCTACTTCTGGCCAATAAAGACGACCCGAGTACCGGTTGGTGGCAGTAGTGTGTTGCATTTGGTGCTTTTTGCAGATTCGTCCACTTACAGTAAAGAAAGCAACAAATCAAAACAAGCGATGCAGATCGTTCATTTCAGGTAATTTTCTACCTTGTTGTAGATCACATGTGTCAAACACAAGGCCCGCAGGCCAAATGTGGCCCGCCACGTCATTTTATGTGGCCATTGAGAACTTGTGCATTATTGGCTTAAATTTTTAAATCAATATTTTAACACTTAAAATAAGCGTATGGTGCTTTAAAGGGCATATGGACAATAAACTACATCTCCCATAATGCATTTCGTCGTTACCCACAAGATAACAGTATATAGGCATGAGCAAGACATCAAGATGATTTTCAGAACTGACGAACTTAAGAAAAACCTCTACAAACTAACCCTAATATG
Source organism: Hirundichthys speculiger (assembly GCA_018398805.1). Classification (NCBI taxonomy): domain Eukaryota; kingdom Metazoa; phylum Chordata; class Actinopteri; order Beloniformes; family Exocoetidae; genus Hirundichthys; species Hirundichthys speculiger. The sequence continues at coordinate 49,916 of JAGFBZ010002088.1, forward strand.
TCCAAGAAAAGAACATTTGCTGCACGACGAAGGTAGTTTCATGAACGAGGAGAAAACGAATATCAGTATGATAAATGGACTAAGTATGCTAAATATGCTAAATTTAGCCTGCAAGAAAAACAAAGAATCGCTTCCGCTTCTAACCATCACCTGCACGAGAACAAGTTTACAACCACAAACCCTGAGTTTAATATAATAATTATTATAATAATAAGGAAAGAGCCCAGTGCATCATGGGAGTTCCCCCAGCAGTCTAGATCCGTAGCAGCATAACTAAAGGCATCGCTCACAGCACCTGAGCCTTGATAAAATAGGAAAGTTTTAAGACTAATCTTAAAGGTAGAGAAGGTGTTTGCACCCCAAGATCTAACTGGCCCTTAGTAGCTTTAGACCGTATGTAAGAAAAATACTGTTAAATTCTGTCTTATTTAACAGGAAACCAGTGAAGCTAAGACTGGAGAAGATGATCTTTCGTTGCTAATCTTCATCAGAACTGTGTTGAAGCATTTTGAATCAGCTGGAGGCAGTTCAGAGTCATTTTAGAACAAACCACTGACAAGCAAACAGTAGTAAAGGAACAAATACGTGGACTGGTTTTTCCTGCATCACTCTGAGATAAGAATCTCGTTATTCTAGCGGCGTTACTAAGGTGGCAGCTCGAGAAACCTTTTTTTTTTTTATAAATGTGTGATTTAAAGGACAAGTCCCGGTCAAATTAACTGAAATATTCATTGTTCCAGGTACAAAAGTGCAAACTTTCTCAAATATGAAGCAGTATATTTGTGATGTGTTTATGTCCAACGACGACGGTCTGAGTCGTCTGAGACCTGTTCAACAGGAGCGCCAGCTTTAGCCTGGAGGGAGAGTTTGTGGCAGGACTGTTACATTTAACAGTTTTAGTTTACGCTGAACCTTATCTGCTCTTTTTTCAGTTTGACCTCAGTTCAGCTTTTCGTTTATTTGCTTGTTTTCTTACTTCTTCTTTCAGTTCTGTGTAAAAGATGGGTGTTGAACATTTAAATGTAGCATCATAAAGGCTCCTCTGTGCATCATATTCTGGTATTTGCATAAAACTGGAGGCCAGGAGCTGCTGGAATTACAGCACAAGGATAACATTAATTAAAAAAAAAAAAGGTTTTATTATACAAACACAATTTTGAAAAATTTGGGCCACTGTTTAAAACATAAATAAATAGAGAACGCAATGCAAATTGGGAATATTTATGGAACACATCAGGTAAAATGCTATAAAACCACAAATTTATACGTAATTATTTGCGTTGTTTCTGTTTTGAGTGACTTTTGCTACTTTGCACCTTAAGTGAATTTGACTTCTTAACTGTGAAGAAAGACTTAACCGAGAGAATCATTCTTATTTTGAGGATATCATGGCTTATGATGCTGGGTCTGGGTTGACCTTGAAGGGTCCGGCGCCGCAACTTAGCAAAACAGCCTAGAACAGCATCTGGGGTAGCCGGGAACTCTGGTCAGGTGACGTTGGTCTGGGACCACTTCAAGACCTTTTTCTGGAACAGCATCTGGGGTAGCCAGGAACTCTGGTCCGGTGACGTCGGTCTGGGACCACTTCAAGACCTTTTTCTGGAACAGCACCGGGGTAGACAGGAACTCTGGTCAGGTGACGTTGGTCTGGGACCACTTCAAGACCTTTTTCTGGAACAGCATCTGGGGTAGCCAGGAACTCTGGTCATGTGACGTTGGTCTGGGATCACTTCAAGAGCTTTTTCTGGAACAGCATCTGGGGTAGCCAGGAACTCTGGTCAGGTGACGTCGGTCTGGGACCACTTCAAGACCTTTTTCTGGAACAGCATCTGGGGTAGCCAGGAACTCTGGTCAGGTGACGTTGGTCTGGGACCACTTCAAGAGCTTTTTCTGGAACAGCATCTGGGGTAGCTGGGAACTCTGGTCAGGTGACATTGGTCTGGGACCACTTCAAGAGCTTTTTCTGGAACAGCATCTGGGGTAGCTGGGAACTCTGGTCAGGTGACATTGGTCTGGGACCACTTCAAGAGCTTTTTCTGGAACAGCATCTGGAGTAGCTGGGAACTCTGGTCAGGTGACGTTGGTCTGGGACCACTTCAAGAGCTTTTTCTGGAACAGCATCTGGGGTAGCTGGGAACTCTGGTCAGGTGACGTTGGTCTGGGACCACTTCAGGACCTTTTTCTGGTTTACTAACCAGACAAATATCCAGCGGGCAACCAACTTCACTCCGGTACCTCTTGCTTTGTTACCACGCCAGGCTCGATCGAGGGCCGACCAGTCTAAGCGGCCTACGGTCAGGCTGCAACCGGCCAGCCAAGACACCAACCATCAGATCAGCGTTAGCCTGCAGTCGTCTATGATTGGTCCTGATGGAAACCGGTCTAGACCCAGTGACTGTAGGTCCTGGTAGAGCTCATTTCAGATATGTTTCAGTCGGGACACCTGAAATGAGGATGGATGAACAAATTCAATCAGAATGAAATTATAGCAACAATAGGTAGACTCATAGGTTAGCAAGAGCTAAACCAAGATAGTTTTACCCGAGCTGAGTCGGGCTTGTTCTTGTTCCAGCTGGCTCGTTTCGCCTAATTGCCCATTTTTGGATCAACCGGGTCTGGGCCAAACTCCTGCGAATTGAAGCACCTATTACTAAAACCCCACAAGTCACACTTGTAACTTATGTGACTTGTCGGGTTTTAGTAATTAGTTCTTCAATTCCTGTCGTCCGAATATTGAAAAGCTTACAGAACCAATTCCATAAATGTTTTCTCAGTTCAACAGGAGCATCTTGGTCGTTAATGTCGGGTGATGTCAGTTAAGAAGACAGACGTGAGCCTGCAGGTATGCAGATGCCTCACTCAGAGGCCATTGTTTGTCCCAGCTGCCCCCCCGCTGTGTGTTTACGACCACCTCCTGTTTCCTCACTGTACTCTTTGGGTCTTTGTTATTAACCCAAAACCCACAAATCATCGCTTGAATGGCCTCTTAAAGCACCAAAACCAACACCGATTATACAAAGACAAGCTTTGGCCCGGTTCCTGACTGCCCATCTCACTCATGAAGCACTTAACTGACGTTCAGCTGAAACAAAATGACTCGTGTCTGGGCTCTACTTCCTGTTGCACAACTGAGAAAAAAGAAATGTCATAATCTGAATTTGTGACTGAACAGAGGGGTAATTACATGTTGCAAAGAGACCCTGTTGGACTGTTTGATCTGCATCTCTGAGTCATAACCTCTGGCAGGTTGAGGTCTGCCTTTTCTAATCTCTTGAAGTAGCGGTGGTGCTCACTTTAAATCAGGGGAGTAAACAGTGTTGCGACAGTGTTTCATTTGTCAGGTTTTTAGTCGTTATGACTGTTAGAAGAAGCCAGTCGACCACAGTGTTGACTATATTCCTGCTACTTTAATGCTTCTCTCACGGAAGAGCTTCCTCCTGTTTGGTGCATCTGAACTGCAGGAAGTGTGACCGGTTGTAGTTCAGAGAGCTGCTTTTATAGTTTTCAGCTCCAACCTCAGGGTAGGAACTTCCCGAGCATGAAGGGAACCATCTGTGTTCGGTGTCTTAGCCTGGCCAACACTTGTCCTCTTTGATTGATTAGACTTTGATTGTCTCGAGGGGGCTGGCACCAACGGACCTTCGCCCTTTCCCTTGGTGTTCACATGTAGACGTGGTGGTGTCCCAGTTCTTTTAGATTGGTAGCTATCTAGCCCAATAAACGGAGATTATTTAATGTTGCGATCTGGCCGTTGTGCTGTAGATTAGTAAAAAGATACCAGGAACCTACTGCAGAAGGTTTAAATCTCTGACAGCAACATGTTGCATCCATTGAAATTAAAAGCCATCAGTGAATATTGATGTATGGCATTCCTGAAGCATCACTGGTTCTACGGGCCAAGGGGATAGAGCTGAGCGATTTTATCGATTCTGCGATATATATAGATATTTTATATCCCCAGAGAGTATTGATATTTCAGCCGTGGGTATCGATATTCTAACCTCCCTTCAAAACCCCCGTGTCCCTCTCGGGTGCTCTTCCTGAGCCATTAAGTCCTCCAGTCGCTAGTGTTGCTGTAGAGCATCTCTAACAGGTTATCCAGAAGCTTCTTTCTCTTCCAGCTACAGCTGATCCAGTCAGGAGGATGGCGGCGAGTATAAACCCAGCGCCTGCGTGCTTAAAAGCAGATGTGTGGGAGCAGTTTGGGTTTTAAAAGAAAAAGGAAAGCGAAGATTTAGACAAAAGTATGGCGGTTTGCAAGCTGTGTCACACAAACGTGAAAAGTACTCTGGAAATACCACCAACCTGCGAGCCCACCTGAAACGTCACCACCCGGACAAGCTAATGCTAACTGAGAGCTAGCCAAACTTTATTTGTCAGGATTTGAGACTGTATTCAGTGGTGGAAAACGCCGGCTTTAAGGGCTGTGTTTACTCTCGCGGCAACGTGTCGCAGTTATCTTGTCACCAGTATGCCGCAGTAAGCGTGGGCTCCACTATGTTATTCCACGCCACAACGGAGAGCGACAATCACAAACTAGCTAAACTTACTAAACTGATCACTTGCGTTTTTCCACTTCCTCACCGTCTCGGCCGTATCCGGACCCACATTCATCGCTATCTCCCTCCATGAATTACTAGAATATGTGCTGTCTTTGTAGTGTGGAGAACCAGAATCGTACAGATGTGGGTACTTCCTCATTTCTACGATGACCTGGATGTAGACTTGACCAATCAGAGGCCTCCTTTCTCTCCTCTCTGCCACACTGTCTGCGGTTACCTACCTTTCAGTTCAGTTAATTGAAACGGTCATTGGAACATTCACAAGATGTCACCAAAATCACTTCTTTCTGAAAATAATGTAAATGTATCTTAAGACGAATATCGATATATATTGTATCATGAGCAGAGTACCGTGTATCCTATCATATCGCGAGATTAGTGTATCGCTACAGCCCTAATTAGCAAGCTGCCTGTCAGCCATATAATGTGTAATTGATGCTTTCAGTTCAATTAATTCAAACAAAGTCATTGGAACACTCACAAGATGTCACCAAAATCACTTTGTCCCTTTAAAATCTTTCAGAAAATGATGTTAATGTATTGTAAGATGAATATCGATATATATCACATTGTGAGCCGAGTATCGTATATCGTATCGGGAGATTAGTGTATCGCTACAGCCCTACAAGAGGACGTGGAAGGGGATGCATATGAAAGAAAACTGGGAACGGCCCTTCGCTGGAACTGTTAACAACTTATAGATGCCTGAAAACGCTTCTTTAATATACGCTGACTTATTGAAGCACCGGTTCCGTCTGGGCTTTGACCCGAGTGTACTGGTAGAAGAACAATGCAATAACGTTGTTGCATTGTTCCAGTTAATTATTCCAGTCTGCTGAACCCAGAGGAGCATTTGTTGCTTCGGTGTCAACCAGAAAAGCTCAAACCCTTATCTGTAAAGTAACTAAATCAGGAAGCTACTAAACTGCTGTGCTGTTAACTGTAGAAACGAGGCTGAGAGTAAACTGAAAGACGAACACATCAGCCAGGTACAGGTGACCCCGCTGGTGCTTCTCTTGGACCGACTCCAACAACGCATCGGTGGAAAAACCTGAAAAATCACTTGTGTTTGTTCCGTGAAGAGCGTTGGGTTTGATTCCAGGAAGACGATCGTCGTGGAAGTTTGGAGAACGTTTAATGTTGATTTGAGCGGATCATGACTTTTATTTACGTGAACCTGTGTTTTCTCTGTTTAGAGGTTTTCCCTCTCTCCGTGGCGGCGAGGTGGCGCTGCATCCTTCCAGCTGCTGCGAGGCCGGTTGTCCAGATAAACTCAACTCATGCTAAAACCTCAGCGGGGGTTTGACTCTGTTTGGAGGGGGAGGAGTCAGAGCTGGTTACAGAGACGGAGAGGAGTGGTGCGAGATGGAGGAATGAATGAATGGTATGTTACCGGGGCTGTTGGGGTAGTTTCATATGAATACACCCCCCCCCTCCTGTCTTTTTTTCTCCATCCACTTCCTCAGAGTCTGTGATACTGTCGTACATGGATGAGATCTGGAGCCACAAATGTTGTTTCACAATCTGAGAAATGTTGTTAGAAAGTATATTAACTGCTTACAAAAGGTTAAAAACCACAAAGAGACATAAAACTCACTTCCTCCTGCTCTAAATAAATCAACTTCAACTAACATGCATTTGAGGTTTAATACGGTTCACTGTCTTTAAAGAGATCAGTCAGATGGTTTGGATACCAGGAGACGTCCTTTAAGAAGAGCAGCATTCAGACTGGTGCCTTAAAATATTATCATTTAAAAAGAGAAACAAAAATTTAAGAGGATACAAATAATCTGACTGAACTGTGCCATTTTAGAAAACAATGCTCAAAAAAAAAAACTACCAGAAAAGTACCAAATATTGCAAAAATACATAAAAAAAAAACACAACAGACACACAGAACAGCTGTAAATAAAAACACAAAACAACCATAAAAAAATAAGGAAATGACAAGAAGTGAAACAGAAAAATACAATTACGCAAAAGACGCAACGTTTCTTCTTCTGCAGAAAGAATAAATCAGTGAAATTAGACACTATGGCCCCGATCGCACACTTCCCGCTAGCCGCTACCCGCAAATTACGGGGGTTTAGTTTCCTCCGCTAACCGCTAATGCACATGTGTCAAACACAAGGCCCGCGGGCCAGATGTGGCCCGCCACGTCATTTTATGTGGCCCTCGAGAGGTTGGTCATTATTGGCTTAAATTTTAAACCAATATTTTAAGACTTAAAATAAGCTTACGCTGCTTTAAAGCGCATATTGACAATAAACTACATCTCCCATAATGCATTTCATCATTACCCACAATGATAACAGTATATCACCATGAGCAAGACGATTTTTCAGAACTTCAGGTGAAATAAGGTGGACTTCAGGTGTTTGTGTTATGAGGCGGTGTCAGTCGGAGCTAAGTATGCTAAATTTAGCCCGCAAGAAAAACAAAGAATAGTTTCCGCTTCTGAAACTAAGGTAATGGATCCTCTAACAACCACAAACCCTGAGTTTAATATAATGATTTAAATATTTGAAACGTGAATACATAATAAATACACAAACACTTATTTAACAATACAATAAGGTGTAGTTTAATTTATTTTGATTTTCATTGCATTTTGTTACATTCATACTGTCTAAATCTGGCCCTTCGAGGGCCGCCATGATGCTGATGTGGCCCTCAGTGAAAATGAGTCTGACACCCCTGATCTAATCCAATCTTCTGCTAATTAAAGCCGCTACCCGTTATGCCAACTGCCTTGATCACATTGTAGGCGTGGCAATGGGCGTGTCTTTTGCCCTTTCCGCAAACTTGGCTTGCTCACCAGTTAAACCATAGACGACCAGAGCGTGTTTACTGGGAGGACACCAACTATCTGGGACTTTCAGGTAGCCGATAGGAATTGTCTTTGTAAGAATATTTATATGTTTATATCAGTGCCCTAACCACTCCTATGTATAATGTAGCGGTTAGCGCAGGTGGGATAGCGGGTTTAGCTAGGTGGAAGATTGCGTTCTTTGCGGGGGAACGCCCCTCCCGCTACCCGCTATCCCTTAATAGCGGCTTTAGCAGATGTGCAGGAAGATCAGACCCACAGAGGCTACAATGATGACGTCTCTCTAAAGACTCAGTAAAGGTTTAAATCTCAGTTTTATTTCTGCGTCGGGCCTCAGCTGCTCTTATTTAAACGTTTTCATCCAGTAAAAGTAAAAATTAATCAGCTTTAAAACTTCCTGTCTGACTGTTAGACGCCACAACTTTAGAACCAGTAGTGATGTTTTTAACCGGTGAAAGAGAACCGAAGGGTGATGGTGGTCCGGCCGGAGGCCGATCACCATCACTGCTCTAGAAACGGTTATTAATAGTTTCACTTTCCGTTCTTTTCATCTTCTTCTCCTCCTCCATCTCCTTCCTCGTTCTTCTCCTCCTGCTGATGCTTTAGGTTTTTGTTTTTTTTGCTTTGCTTTGTTTCATCTTCTCGGTAGCGGGTTGGAGCTCTGGTCAGGTGACATACCTGTTCATGTTTGTTATCTTGTTAACGTGCACGGGTGTGTGCACGTGTGTGTGTGCTACATCAGCTGACAGTTTACGGTTTTGGTGATTTAATTGGTGAAATATGAAAGACGGAAACGAAAGCATCGACAGGACAGAAGGTGGCGGTAGTGAGACCAACCAAAGGGAAGTCACGTGTTTGTAAGTGTGATTTAAAAAAATGATAATAATAATTAAGAAAAACTGCCATCTCCATTAACAAAGTGCTCTGACACCTTCATCAGACGTCAACTTGAACCAGAAGCACTTTTCACATAAGTTGTGTAAAACAAAGTGTTTTATAAGATTAAAACAGTAATAGAGACAGAAACATCTCCGTCGTTTTTTTCCCAGTCAGAAAACCTCAAACTGAACATTTTTAAACTCTGTTAGTCCAGCAGGGAGGCTGGAGGTGTTGGTGCTGAAGGTGCTGAAGGTGCTGCAGCGCCTCCCGCTGGCGGAGGAATCAAACTGCGAGATAAAACCTTAAATAAGTCAACTAAAATGACACACGGTCTGTTCATTAAACTGTCAAAAACCCACCCTTTGTCCTTTTAAATAAATGTTTTAATGTGACTGTAGCCTCTGATCTCTGGATGTGACCAGAGGCTGAGGTGGAGTTTGTCGCCCTCTGGTGGCTGCGCGGGATTCATGGAGGTCATCTCAGCTTGGAGGGATGTGGTGGTACCGAGACACTGCTGGAAGAGCTCAGTGGAGTGAGTCCACCTGTCCAGATCTCAGTCCCAGTAAACCTGGGTTTAGAAGATCCAGAGCAGAGATCAGGAGGTCTGATGATGATGATGCAGAGACTCTTCACCTGTCAGCTGAGTCACGTCTCATTAAAATGCTGGATGACGTCACCTTCACGCTTGTTAATGATCACTGTGGTTATGTAATTCAAAGACAGGGGGACTCTGAGGTAGTTTCACAGCTCTGCCAGCAGGGGGCAGCAGCGGACCGGGACTGCTAGTGGACCCGGTGGACCACATCAACAGGTTTCAGTCCTCCACTGTGTGCTCTGGAGTTCTGGAGGAGAGATGGATCCAGTCCAGTTTTTTTCTAAAGTTACTGAACTTTAACGTGGACATTTTCATTTTAAAGTTCTCCCAGACGGAGGATTCAACAGAAACAAGGTTATTTGTAACAACTGACAAGTTAAACTCCCCGTTAAAAGTTTCTGCTGTTACCTCAGAAATTACCTGTTTTAATGTTATGATTGTGGCCTCTAGATTGTTAGGATTTTGTAGGTAGACTTTTTTTTATTTTTCATAAAAAAAAAAAACAGGATTACATTAATGCCCTGGCACTGGCAATTATATTTATTTTATTTGACATTTTTTAAGATGAGATTTACACTAAATATGTGTTACTGACAAGTGCTGATGTTAAAAGTGTTTGAACAACAAATGTTATGACACTTTAGTTCATAATAGTACTTTTTTATCATAGTAAAGTGACCTTTACACTAATTTTGAATTCATTATTTGATTTTCCGTTTAGAATGTGATTAATCATGATTAAAAATTTTAATCATTGCCCAGCCCATATATATATTTTTTCAACTTTTGCCACATTTCAGGCTTCAAACATAAAGATATAAAGGTTTGATTTTTTGTCAAGAATCAACAACCAGTGGGACACAATCGTGAAGTGGAACGAAATTTATTGGATATTTTTAACTTGTTTAACAAATAAAAAACTGAAAAGTGGGGCGTGCAGTGTTATTGGGCCCCCTTGTGTTAATACTCTGTAGCGCCACCTTCAGCTGCAGTTCCAGCTGCAGGTCTCTTGGGGTTTGTTTCTATCAGTTTAACTCATCCAGAGACTAAATTCTGGTCCATTCTTCCTGTAAAACAGCTGGAGCTCAGTGAGGTTGGATGGAGAGCGTTTGTGAACAGCAGTCTTCAGCTCTTTCCACTGATTCTGGACTCTGACTTGGCCGTTCTAACACCTGGATACGTTTATCTGTGAACCGTTCCGTTGTAGATTTGTCTTCATGTTTTGGATCATTGTCCTGTTGGAAGATAAATCTCCGTCCCAGTCTCAGGTCTTCTGTAGACTCCAACAGGTTTTCTCCCAGAATGCTCCTGTATTTGGCTCCATCCATCTTCCCATCAGTTTGAACCATCTTCCCTGTCCCTGCTGAAGAAAAGCAAGCCCAGACCATGATGCTGCCACCACCATGTTTGACAGTGGGGATGGTGTGTTCAGGGTGATCAGCTGTGTTGCTTTTACTCCAAACATATCGTTTTGCATTGTGGGTAAAAAGTTTGATTTTGAGCTCCTTCTTCCACATGTTTGGTGTGTCTCCAGGTGGCTTGTGGGAAACTTTAGACTTTTTATGGATATCTTTGAGAAATTTCTTTCTTCTTGCCACTCTTCCATAAAGGCCAGATGTGTCCAGTGTAGGACTGATTGTTGTCCTCTGGACAGACTGTCCCACCTCAGCTGTAGATCAGTTCATCCAGAGTGATCATGGGCCTCTTGGCTGCATCTCTGATCAGTCTTCTCCTTGTTCCAGATGAAAGTTTAGAGGGACGGCCGGGTCTTGGTAGATCTGCAGTGGAAACATTAAACGGAGATTACATTCAAACAATATTTTATTATGCATTTGATCATTTATGTAGCCCAATTATTTGGTCATACACATTTTGTTATTCACAGTCATTCGCAAGAGCCATGACTGATACATAAATTCAATGCATCACATCTTAAGATTCAGCTGGCTGTGATTATAAACCTGACCAGTAGGTGGTGTCATGTGCATATGAAGCAGCTGTGACACTGCTTCACGAGGCTTCATCTCACCAATCTTCCAAATGGTAGACTAATCAGACGACTCACTTCCTGTTGATGAGCCCAGCCAAAACACGTAAAAGTGCTTGTTTTTACCATGTTTTGCCCATAAAGACAATTTCATTTTCCATAATCCATAGTTTTTTCAGTTATTTCAGTATATTTATTGTATCATCATGGTGATAGTAAAAATATTCCAACTAAAGTGTGAATCAAATGCTACCATATTGCTCCTTTTTTGACAAACTAAACTGCTGTTGTCTACTTGACAGGCCATCCTCTGAAACCAAGAAAGCTCTTGCTATATCGCTAGTAAACGAATTTCCTTGTCTGAAAGATGATACCGACAGTGGTTATGTAAGTTTATCTAACTATCATTATATGTATACATTATATTTTTGTTTATATTGCAACACTAAGTGACTGATGTATAATTCACAGGTTGGGACCAGTATGGTGAAGTACCTGGCTTCCACCCACCCATCCCCACATGTCCTGTGCCTGGGAGATGAGATGCAACCCAGCAGCCAAGTGTTTTCCATCGTGGCTGGGAACGCCATAGCTGTGGAGTCACTGTTGGAGGCAGTGGACCTGTGCTTTATAAATGTTTTACGTGTTTGATGTTGAATACACCAAACAGTGCCTCCCCACCTGGGAGTTTCTTCAGCACGCCATATACAAGATCGCTGGACACGAGTCTGCGTCCGTCAGCTTTTTGAGGCTGTGCTTTGCTTCGCAAGGTTCTGAAGCCTAGACTGTCTAATGTGGGGAGGGAGGGGGGGGGGGGGGGGTGAGCGAGTGAATGATGTTGCTCCATTGCTTTGTGAAGGTGTGTGTGTGTGTGTGTGTGTGTGTGTGTGTGAATTATTATTATATAATGATATAATAATATATTTGTGAAGCTGTTCAAACTATTATTTCTAAAGGTGTTAAAAAATCTGAGGACAAATGTCAATAAAAAAATGTGACATTTTTCTATAGTGTGTTTTTCATAATGGGAAATCATTATAAATTACACAACAAAATACTAAAATTGTACACACAAAAAAATGCTGGGTTGTTTCTGTAAACACATTGCTGGGTTGTTCATGCTGGGTCATAATTCTGGGTTGTTTGGGGTACTGTAAACACACTGTTGGCTTGTTTTATGCTGGGTAAAATTGGTTGTGAGGGTTAAATTATAGCTAAACACATGGTTGGGTTATTTTAACCAGATTTTAACCCAACACCTGGGTCATTCATGTTCCCGCTCTTAACTTTCTGGATCTTTCTCTCAGAAGTGGCACGTTCAGCAGGCACTCATTTCAACAAACTCTCCGATTATCTAACTGGTAGGTTAATTTATTTTTATCTATATTTTTAAGATTGTGGCAACAAAGTTATCCTAATATCATTTTACAATCTTAGATCATATGGATTTTTAATGGTGTTTATTCTGTGACATTTATTCACAAAGTTGTAAGCTAGCATTTTTTTCCCCTAGATTCTAATCTAACTGTTAAATTAGCTGACTAACCTTTTTGTTACATTAGTATTATGTTAGCTGCTTTAAATTTAGCAATTTAATGTGTTGTGGTCTCTTAGCTTTACCATTCAGCTGTCTTTACTGTCTCATTGCACATTTATGTAGGCTATATCGTTCCAATTTTCCATTAGCTGGTTATTGGTAGCAGTCTCACAGTACCCTTAAGCAGTTGGTTCACCTAACTTAGCTTTGCTGTGGTTTTTCTCGTGTAATGTTACCTTTAAGTTGAAAGGACATGGCGTTAAATACCGACCGTGCTTTATTATAATTATTTATGTGATGTTTTAACCAGAAAAACAACCCAGGTAAACTCAGCTTTTCCGGGAACAGCGTCGGAGAAACAGTGAATTTTTTTCAATTCAAACGGCTTTATTTCATGTTTTATGTGGTGTTAATCATCGGGTCTGTGTGCCGAATTATCAGCGAAGGTTTCCCCTCCGCTGATAATTCGGCTTGCGGTTAAATCTTCCGGAGCAAGTTATCAGAGAAACAAGCTGAGCAGCAGTTAGCATTTTAGCTTCAGCATTTAAACTCCACTCCACCGGCTCTCTCCCTCCGTCACTTTAGCCTCCATTTCCAGAACATAGCCTCCACCGCAGTGATCCTTCCTTCACTTTTCTCCTCCATTTCCTTCAGCTTGTCTTCAGTAAACTCGGTCTCAAACTGATAGTTTCCATCAAGATGAAACTCTGAAGCCTGTTTGTACTTTTGATGACGTTTGGTGCTGTTCTGAGCATTATCTGTGGCTACAAGTGGCTGTTTGATCCGTTGCTCACAACCCACTCAACTGTGGGTTATGACTCAGCTGTGGGTTATGACTCAACTGTTATGACTCAACTGTCATAACCCAAGATGCCCCTGCGAAGGGGCACATATTAGAGCACATATTGTTAGATGTGCTCCAATATGCACATCTTCTTCCTTTGCACAGCTTCGCAGGGGCATCTTGGGTTACACCGCCTCGCTATGGAAGAAAAAAATCCAAAAAAAAAAAAAAACAACTGAGAAAACGACAAAAAACGCGTTTTTGAAGGCGTAATATTAGTATCCAGGATGGGTTTCCCTTTTTTTCTTATTATTCCGCATCATATTTTGTCCGTTAATAGGGGCATAACCGTAAGGTGCACACATGCATGAAATATATCAAAACAAGAAAAAAAAAATTAAAACTGCCTTTTCCTTTTTCACGTCCACTCCTTTTGCTCAACCTACATAAATTATATACATCAAAACACCATTTTACTCAAGTGTAAACATACACAGACAATAAATGTGCTGCAAGCGGACATGCACATATCAAAATTTCTTGAGGAATTTTTCTAGTTATTATTATTATTCACACAAGCAGGAAAAGACT